>SZWC01014702.1:50300-63092 GCA_023375785.1 Penium margaritaceum
GCACCGGATAACGGCTGACCACGGACGGTTCCGTTCACGAAATTTGCTTTTTAGCGTATAGCCCAGTGTGGACATATGGTTCCTCTAATAAAAGCATGTGGAATTTACTTTCTTATACTACGTTACGTGGACATGGAATTCTTATTCTGTGAGCCCGTGGTATGGCAGACATAAACTTCTCGACCTCTAGATATGGGGTCTCTAAAGAGCGGTCTGTGGATATGGGGGATCTATCGAGAACTCGATGAGTATATGGTCACAACCCCGTACCAAAAGTTTGTTAACTTAGCTAGTAAAAATAGAATTATGTCCAATCTTCACACATGAACCATGCCATATCAAAATCTGTAACTTTTTTGCTCGTCATTGATGCTATATCCAGTGAGCATCCAAAAAAAACGCTATATCCAAATGAGCACTATGTTGCGCTGAACGGAGCCTAGATAGTGAACAGGTAGCAGTTGCAAGGAAGAACATGATTTAGAATTTGGGACACTTGAGCAATTTATATTTAGCGGCAAGTGTACTTCAATGGCAAGTGTCAAAAGGATCGATCATATGCATACCAGTGTCAAGTAACGAATGAAGCATTGTCGAGGTCGTTGGCTGAATCATCGAGCAACGCATGTGGAGTTGCGTCTTGAGTGGTCGGATTTGAGAGAGTCCCCTGAGAAGTCAGGGGTCTTTGAGAATCAACGGTGAAGATGCAAGATGCATGTTTATGAATCCAGATTTGTCTCAGTGTGTTGAGAAGTCTACCGAAAGGTTGTGATACTTCTATTTGTAGGTTCGCGAGACTGGTCAAAGTTGCCAGAAGGTTTGGGAATATCCATTGAGGTGGAGGCAGTTAGCTAGTTTGTCCTTGATCTTCGGAGTCAATATCATAATTTTTGCGGCACAATGGGTTGTGTGTGTGATAACAGAAATGCCTATTTGGAAAGATTAGGGACTCATGTATGTCTGGTATGTAACACTTCCCCCCCTTTTAGCCGCAACGTCCCAGCGCCGGAACAGATGTGGCCCCGTGATGGCGGTAGTAACTTTATTGAGGTGATCAACATCTCGGAGGCTGTCCTAGGATTCCCAAGTGTTATGCACGGCGTCGTAACCATGCCACTTGACGAGATGTTCTGTCGTCTTGCCTCGTCGTCGATGGCCGAGGATGTTGTCGATGGCGTACTCCGTGTCTCCGTCCACTTGAACTGGAGGCGGAGGAGGGATATCTCTGCCAAGGAAGTTTTCTCCGGGGTCTCGGTAGTGCTTGAGTCTACTGACATGTAACACTGAATGAACTTGCATAGTGTTGGGGTATTTGAGTTGCGCAACCAGAGGGGTTTGCATGCGTTGGATCTCAAACCGGGCTAACCATCGCGGTTTGAGCTTCAAACAGTCGGATCTGCGAAGCTTGATGTTTGCCAAGTTGAGGAGGACTTTGTTGCCAGCAACAAAGATGTCGTCGTTGGGATGTCGGCCAGCGGCTTGCTTCATCACTACTTGTGTCTTTGCAAGGGTTTGCCATGTTTCCACTTAGATTGTGGTGAAGTCTCAGTGCTGAATGTCGACTGCAGGAATGATGCAGTGAATTTGTAGTGTGGCTCATGTGTAGGGAAGTTAGCCATGCACCACTTCAAATGGGGTTTTACCCAACGCGGTGGAAACTGCCAATTTAATGCGATTTTGGCGGTTGGGAGTTTTTGTGCCCAATCCATCCAGTGAGGTTCACATAGTGTTCGGAGAAGCTGTTCAAGAGTCTGATATGTTTGCTCGGTTTGACCGTCGGTTTGAGGATGAAACGCGGTTGAAAGTTGAATTCTGCTACCATAGCAAGTCATCAGTTTGCGCCAAAAAATGGCTGGTAAATTGACCATCTTTTTCGTTTGTTATGGTTCTCTGCACGTCTTTTATCCGGGGATGGTAAACCTTTCCCCGGATGGAGTTGTATTTCCTGACTTAGCCGATGCCTAGCCTGGAGGGAGTGAAACGGACCGGCGGTTGCCATTGTAGCAGTCCCCGGAAGGGGGCCCATTGGGAGGTATTTTCAGCCCGGACCATCTATAAAAACCAAACCAAAAAAAAAGGCCGTACGATGTCATTTAGATGCTGTTCGCTCGGCGGTGACAGTGGTTGTTGTCGGGATGAAGTGGGACATTTCATAAAAGCTGTCGATGACCACGAGGATTGCATCATATCCCTCGGGTCTGACCTGTAATCCTGTGACCAAGTCCATGGAGATGTCTGCCCATGGTTCAGTCAGAACAGGGAGCAGTTGCAGAAGTTCGGGTGGCCTCGTGCGATGGGATTTTTGTCGTTGACACGTGTCGCAGGTTTTACATAATTTGGCCACGTCGGATTACATATTTTCCCACCAATAGTTCTTTGAAAACTTCTTCAGCGCCTTGTCCTCTCGGAAGTGTCCACATGGTCCGGTGTCGTGGCACTCTTTGAGTAGCATACGGCAAAGTTCATTGTTTGGTCGAACGACTACTTGGCGAGTAAAGCACCGTCCCCAGTAGGGTGCATCAAACCAGAATTTTGTTTTATCATATCCGCCGTACTGGTTGTAGCCTCGTGCAAACAGGTGAGGTACGGGTCACGCTGTGCTCTAGCGTCGCCACGTCAGCCATAAAATCTGGTTTGCAGCTAGGTATATCCGCCGGATTGACTTTGCCTAGTCAGTACTCGGTTTTGTAGCTGAACACAGATTCAAGGAACTCCATCCATCTGGTTTGACTTTGACTGAGATTTGGCTGCGTCTTCAAATAGTTTACGGCGTGGTGGTCGGTGCGCACGATGCATCGGCGACACTCCTGATAGCATCGCCGCATCTTGAATGCGTGCATGACTACCAGCATCTCTTTCTGGTGTACTGCGTAGTTGAGTTTTGGTCCTCGCAGTTTTTGACACATGTAGACGACTGGTTGTTTGCCGTTGCCATGGTCTTGCAGAATGATCGTGCCTATGACTCTTTCCAATACATCCGTGGCCATGACGTAGTCGACCGTTGAATCTGCTAATCGTACGGCTGGAGCCGAGGGCACAATTCTCCGCAAAGCAGTGAAAATTTCTTTTACACTGTCTCTCTACCACCACTCGTTTTCTTTTTTAGTGAAGATAGAAAGAGGCGCTGACACTCGGGAGTAGTCGCGTACAAATTTCCGGTAGTAATTGCAGAATCTGAGAAAAACCTGAATTTCTTGAACAGTGGTTGGCGTTGGCCAATCAGCGACTGCTGCCACTTCTCTTGGATCCATGGTGATCCGTCCGCCCTTGATGACGTGACCCAAGAAATCATTCAAACGTCAACCAAAGTCGCATTTTGAGAGTTTTCCAAGATAATTCTCTCTTTGTAAGACTTTGAGGACCTTTCCAAGATGCCCATTGTGCTCCTCCAGGGTGTGGATGTACACCTGAATGTCGTTGAGGTACACCACAAAAAAATCGTCGAGGTAAGAACAAAAAACATTGACCATTGCCGCCATCAACGTTGCCGGGGCATTTGCGAGTCCAAACGGCATGACTGCGAACTCAAAGGTTCGAAATGCCGTCTTCTCAATGTCGGTGTCTGTCACGCGTATTTGGCGATATCCGCTACATAAGTTGATTTTTCTGTATATTCAGGCCCCTCGGAGTTGGTCAAAAAAATTGTCAGCTCGTGGAAGAGGGTAGTGGTTCTTGATGGTAGTTTTGTTCCATGCCCAATAATCCACGCACATCTGCATCTTGCCGATTTTCTTTTTTCTACAAGTAGTACTGGTGCGGCGTATGGTGACGTGGATGGGCAGATGAACCTCTGATTGAGCATCTTGTCGAGCTGCTCTTTCAGCTCGGTCAGCTTGTGATCGCTCATCTGATAGGCCCCTTGAACGGTAGGTTTCCTGCCCGGCTTCAATTCGATGAGATGGTGGATGTCTCACTGAGGAGATAAATTCTTTGGGAGTTCGTCGGGGAAGACGGTTGCAAAATTGTGGATGAGGGGTGCAAACTCTTTGGGTATCATCGCGAACTTTATTGATGCCGATGAGGCTGATGAGGCCGATGATGATTCAGGTGCTGCCACTTCCGCTTCTCCCATTGGCTTGAGATGTATGAGCCATGCACGAGCTCCTCGTCGTGTATAGTTCTTGGCCATGTTGAGTAGTATCGGTTGCACAGGTTGTCACTTTTTCGCTTCTGCGGCTTCCTTTATTGCTTCCACCTCTGGTGCTTCCCCTACTGGTTTCCGTCCGGCACATGGAAGTTGTTGTTTGGCGACGTTGATCTCCACGTAGACGTCGCCGCTGTTTGATCCAAACTATGGATTGTGCCGGTATAGGAAATTTCATCCAAGGATGATTTTGTGATAGCTCATTAGACAAGACCTCCCGACCATTACATCACATACACCTCCAACTTACATTCGTAATGGTTCTAGGAATCTCCATATCTATAGTCTCCCGTCATCGGTTTTTCCTTCAAAGATCCTTGGTTTGGTCTACAAACGCAGCTTGTGGACCATGTGGTTGCTTATGAAGCTGTGTGAAGCTCCTCGATCCAATAGTGCTGGTAGCGTTCTGCAACTTTTGCATCCTCAATGCTGAACCTTTAGCAATGTTGCTGGTTGGTCGTCCTAGTACCCCTCGTCAAACTTTGCAATCTTAGAAACCCGTGGTAATGTGAGCTATTTAGACGGGCAATCGTCCGGTGCAGATCGCTCCTTATGGACAAGAGTTACGCCCTTTACGCCTGACCTCTGCCATTTCCCAACTTGTTTTTCTGCGACTTTCACCCCCTTTTGGCCTGGTGCTTGCTCCAACAATTGCAAGTAATGAGCTCAACTTTTCCGTAGTTGTAGTAGGTTTTCCTATCTTTCTGGTTGACGGTGTCCACTTTCATAGAAGTCGAGGAGTCCGTCAACGGTTTTTTTTTCATTCCCATGATAACTGTGGGTAGGAGGTCGCCAGTCGTAGAATTCCTGGATCCGAGTGTTGTAGTTGGCGCTGTCGATCCTTTCTGCTGTTGCAATCATCCGCGGTAAGTTGTTCTGGATGCCGAAAAAAGCAATTGGTTTCCAGATATCTCGCTTGAAGCCGTTGTGTGATTGAAATAGAGTTCGTCGAGGGCGATGTCGGCTCGGGTGATGATCTTGCGCAATCTCCGTGTGTACTCCGCCACGCTAGACTGTTGACGTAGAGGCTGGACCTTGTACCGTGCGTCAGACTTCTTGTTCAATTGTCCGAAGTGTGCAAGCATTACGCATAAAAATTCATTCCAGTCGGTTGTTGGCGTCAGCGTGTCTTGCCACTATGGGTTGATCTGCTCCAAGGGAGTTGCATATGTCCAGAAGGAGTCGGGAAACGAGGAGAGCCGGGAGAAGATGGCATTGCTCCTGGCTCCTCTCAGCCCAAACCGCCAGTTGACTGTCCACCCGAACGCCTTGCGGCAGTTAAGTGGGTTGCCCAGGTCAAGGCGTGGGATGCGGGGTATGAGGTGGAGTAGCCCGCACTTCTCTTGGAGGTGCGAGTGAAAGGCATCAAGGGAACGGTGGAGATCCTGCTGGATTGTGGCATGAGCAACAATGTTTTTAGCATGTAGTATGCTCAAAAGTGGGGCATTGCGCTGACGAGCAAGATGAAGACCACTAACCAAGTGGAAGGAAAAATTGAAGTGGGGTACCTGTCCTGTCCCCTCTCCATTTACGTGAGGAAGCTTTTCATAACGACCGTATATCGGGTGTCCCTGATTAAGGATTATGATGTGATCATCAAATGTGACTTCCTCCACAAGTACAACCCAACAGTCAATTGGGAGGCGCGCACCGTCTCAATCAAGCTCGGAGACAAGGAGTATTCCTTGCCTATGTGGTCCAAGTAAGAGGCCACAGAGGAGGAGACTTGCAGGGAGGAAGCATTGCAGGAATCGGCGTCTTGCAAGGAGGAATCGGTGCCATTGATACTGGAATTACTGCAGCTCAAGTGTGCAATTCAAAAAATGGAGTAGATTTTTTTTTGCGTTCGTGTGAGACATGGAGGAAAATTTTGACAAACCAGAGGACGTAGCGCCTGTTGTGGCGCAAGGAACAACTCATGAGCAGCCGGGGATTCAAGGCAAGTTTGGCGTGGTGCTCGAGGGGCTTTGGAAGATGTGTAGAGAGTTTGAGGACATGTTCCCCGACACCCACCCGGCGGGTCTGCCACCAAAGCAAGACGTGGACCATTGCAATGACCTCAAACCTAGAGCGCTTCCACCTATTTGTACAACCTATGGCATGAGCGACGTGCAGTTGCAGGATCTCAAAAAACAGTTGACCAAGATGACGGAGTAGGGCTTCATGTGCCCATCTTTGTCTCCTTATGCTACACCTGTCTTGTTTGAGTAGAAAAATACAGGGAAGATGCGCATGTATGTGGACTAGCGGTGATTGAATGAGTTGACCATCAAGAACCGGTACCCGCTTTCTTGAGCCAAGGAGCTCTTTGATCAGCTCCATGCAACTCTCTTCTTTACAAAGATCGACCTCCGATCTGGCTACCACCAGGTCAGCATTGCAGCAGATGATGTGGAAAAGACGGCCTTCCGTACCCGCTATGGACACTACAGGTTTCTAGTGATGCCTTTTGAGTTGACCAATGATTCAGCCATCTTCATACCGGTGATGAGAAACATCTTCAGGCCGTACTTGGATGACTTTGTTGTGGTCTACCTCGACAACATCTTGATGTATAGCAGGATGGCGGAGGAGCATGAGAAGCATGTAAAGAAGGTCCTCGACATTTTCAGGAAGAAGACGTTTTTTACAAAACTCAATAAGCGCGAGTTTACGGTGGACAAATTTGAATTAACATTGGCAATGGATAGATTTCCATGGACTCGCGCAAGGTGTCAGCCATGCAAGAGTGGCCAAAGTTGCGTAGTGTGCAAGTGTTCCTTGGTTTTTGCAACTACTACAGTAGGTTTATCCTTGGCTATACGGGAGTGTCAATTCCACTCTCCACTTCACTCGCAAGGCTCGCAAGTGGAGTTGGGGAGTTAGTGAACAAGAAGCCTTTGAGAATCTTAAAAGGACTTTGACCTCCACGCCAACCTTGCACTTGGCTGACAGCGGCCGTGAGTTTGAAATGGCGACAGATGCATTGGACATGTCGCAGCCAGTTGTCTACTACTCCTGCAAGTTGTGTGGAGCAGAGCTGAACTACACCACCCATGACAAGGAGATGCTTGCCATGGTTGCAGCTTATAATAACTGGTAGTTCTACCTCGAGGCGCAAAAATGCACAGTCTACACTGACCACCATGCATTGAAGTACCTCAAGACGTAGCCAAACCAAAGGCAGCAGCAAGCGCGTTGGGTGGAGTACCTCGAGCCACACTTTGACGACGAGATCGTGTACTGGCTGGGTCTTATCAACCCAGCCGACACACTCTCACGGCGAACGGACCTGCTGATGCAAGTTGCGTATCTCACTATCCACAAAGATGCCTTCCTTGTAAGGGATGTAAGGCACATGCGGAGTACGAAGTTCAGAGATTTTTCTTTGAGGCACCATATGTGCGACGGCGCGGCACAAAGCAGGTGGTGGTTCCTATGGTGCTAGCGCTTTGGTAGCTGATTTTGGAGGAGTGCCATGACAGTGGCCTGATCGGCCACTTCTCCACCGACAAGACATTGAAGACGGTGGTGTGCCTCTTCTGGTGGCCCACCATGTCGTCGGAGGTGGCTGAATTCTGCTGGAGTTATGACGTGTGCCAATGCCACAAGGCACGGAGGACGAAGACCCCGGGTCTCCTCCAACCCTTGCCCATCCCCAAGCAACTGTGGCAAGACATCTCCATGGACTTCATCACGGGGTTGCTCGAGACAGCGGCAGGTCAAATTCAGTGTTGGTGGTGGTGCATTGCTTGAGCAAGATTTTGCACCTCATTGCGACGCGTGATACGGTGAGCACGGAAGGCACGGCTTGGCTATTCCTCAAACACGTAGTGCACCTCCATGGAGTACCGTGGTCCATTGTGAGCAACCATGACGCGTGCTTCACAAGCAAGTTCTGGCTAGCACTCATGGAGTGGTACAGTAGCAAGGTATAGCTATTGACTAGTTTTCACCCCAAAAGTGACGGACAAATGGAGCGGAAAAACCAGACGTTGAAGCAGCTCCTCTGTACACAGGGTGATCCAAATGTGACGGCGTGGGACTAGCGGTTGCCGGTCACTAAACTGGCGTACAACTCCGCCACATCTGCCTCCACCATCAAGGTGTCATTTGAGGTGGTCAACGCGGCGGTGCCTGCCACGCCCCTCCGTTTGCACGTCGCAAGCAACCTGTCTACGGAGGAGTCTACTACTTGTGACTTCAAGCACATTTGTGTGGCAACACAGAATGCATTGGGAAATGTGCACGATCAAAAGAAAGTACAAGCGACCCGCCAACGTGCAGATGCGATACTCAAGGTTGGTGATCGTGTGCTTCTCAACAGCTCTCACGTAAGCTTTGCGGGGTCCGCTTGGACAAGTTGAAACCCCATTGGAGTGGTCCGTTCAAGGTGCTCAAAATGCGGACACCCATGGTGGCGCGGTTGGCCCTTCTGCCTTCCATTCCAATTCACAAATTGTTCCACATGTTCAAGCTCAAGCTTTGCCATGATCTGGCTGAGAGTTTTCCTGGCCGCAGTTCTAAGCCTCCCCCTCTGGTGGTCATCGAGGGTGAGCAAGATTTTGAGGTGGAGGCCATCCTTGACCACTGTCAGCCCCCGGATGGGATTACTTAGTCAAGTGGAAGGGCTACAATGCAGTCTACAACTCATGGGAGCTTGATCACCACTTCAACGTTGGCAGGGTGAATGCCATCCTCCGGGAGTACCAAGAGGGAACGAGGATGGCTCCCTCCTAAAGGGGGAGAGGGGGGATACTGTAAGACGGACAGTGTCAAAAGCACTGATCATGGCTCGAGGCTTCCTTGAATGAGCAATATGACTATGGATTTAGAATTTACAGGAAAAATGGAGCGAGATTGACCCAATATCAGGGTAGATCCTTTAAGAATTGAGGAAGTTACGTCCGGCCAAAGGTTCGACCGGCCGAGGGGAAAACAGGTGACAAGAATTAATTCCCAAGGACCAAGGCTCGACCCTTGAAAGACCCAACGAGGCCGAATCGCACCTTGAGGCCCGGTTATTCAATGAATCAAGGATCCTTGAGGGCCAATGGCACTTCTAAATGGCACCCTAATGTGTTATTGTCGGAAAGGGCGCTTTGGGCGGCCGTCACCGCCGCTAGTGGTGCTACTAGCGGTAGATTGCCGTGGTTCATGGAAACGGCCACATCTTGGCCATTTCTCTAAAGAATGATGTAATTCTTGGTGCATTAGAAATCTGGTAAGATGAGCTATGTGATGATGAGGCAATAACGCTCATCCCAGGCCTAGACAGAGCTGCACATGGCTCGGTGACCTCGGATTGCCTAGGATGTATCATCATGTACATATAGTCTTGTATGTTGACCCTTGAATAACAAGTACAATTTACTCCCACTTCGTCACACTTGTTCTCGTGCTCCCCCAAGATGACCCTACGCTTCCACAAACCCGGGAAGGTACACACCGGCATCAGTTTGGTTGTTGTTTTTGCCGGTTAGCACCTCCACTATTCGGCTGAGGCTGGCACACTGTGTCCAGTTTCCACAATTGGAGATCAAGAGCTCCTCACAGAAGTATACGCTTTCGAGATGTGGCATTGCTATCTCGAGGGCGCTGAGGGGGTGTGATGGTCGTGATCACAACTGATTTTTGTTCTTTTGAATGCAACCAAACCTATCAAGGCGATAGGATTACTTGAGAAAATACCCAAGCCAATTCTCATTCACATGGGAATATTGGTCGAGACGCATCAATATCGCCAATCCGCTAAGCCGACACCCTGCGAAAATTGAAGATACCACCAAGATTGGTGGGTGTTTTATGGCCAATACAATAGCTACAATGCAAACACCAGACTCCCAGCACCCCTGGGAAATCACCACAAGATATTATCCATTACAACTACTTTAAAAACATGATCCGAATGAGATAGTGTGTAGATTCTTGGTTCCAAGACTCTCAGTATCCGAAAAATTATGAATTTTTGGAGACCGCTATAATCTTCTGGCACAGACAACAGGTTGTCAAAAGTCAAGAGACCTTTGAGCAAGGATGATCTCCCAGTTCCACGTCTCGCTGGTCGAAGGTCATGTGGGACCTTAGAGAAATGGACAGGTACTCTCGAACCAATACTGGTGTCCAGGATGGAGTGTCAATATCTGGAACTATAACATGACATGTGACCAATGTCTTTGGAACAAGGATAGTAAGGAATAGTGTGCTGAACTCCTCCAATAGCTTCCCCTCCTTGGAAATCCATGGGAGTACGTCATCATGGACTTTGTTACTCACTTCCAGATAAGGCTCATAAACACAACGTAGTACTAGTGGTTGTGGATTTTCTTACAAAGATGACACACTTCATTCCTACAACCACTGATATGAACATAGAGAAGACCGCTCATCTGTTCTTTGAGGTTGTCATGAAGTACCACAGGTTGCCATCATACATTATCACCAATCAAGATAGCAATTTTGGCACAAGTTACACGGGTGCTACGGTAGCGAGTCGCACATGTTGACACCATTTCATCCTCAAAATGTCAAACACACAAAGTGCATGAATCAAACTTTGGTATAGATGCTCTGCATGTACATGGATCCTACCATGCATGACTTTAAAGAATTCCTAGTATTGACATAGTTTACAATCAACAACTCGGTGAACGAGTCCAAATAGTTCATATTGTTTGTGTTGAAATGTGGTCGACATCCACTGATGCTCTCATCATTGGTGAAGAGTGGGACTGCAGGAGGACAAGTTCCTTCTGCTCAAGCCTTTGCCAAGCGTTTAGACTCCTTGCTGCAGGAAGTGAAGGGTTACCTTCAAGCTGCTTGGCAAAGACAAAAGGCACATGCCGACAAAAATCGCCGTGAGGTCTTGTTTGACATCTGTGAGCAGGTGCTTCTTAGAACTAACAACCTTTGGTTGAAGTTCCAAGGGACGCACAACCTTCTACCAAAGTAGATTTGGTTGTTTTCCATCATTGTATGCATCAAGCCAGTGGCATGATGATTGCTGCTTCCATTGAGTATGAAGATACATGACGTGTTTCATTTGAGCCTACTAGCTGTGGGAGTAATGCTCCTCACCATGGCAGGAGTGACTCCAAAAAGGAACATCAAAAAGACAAACCGTAGTGGCTTAGTGGTTAATGGTGTCCACCTCTAGAGGCAGGGGCCCGGGTTCAAGTCCCACAGGATGCAATTCTGCCCTGCCTCAAGGGAGATGGAAAACAGATGCCCGGAAGCTAGCTCAACCTCTAGAGTTCCTCTTTAAGTTTCTAGAAGGCCAGGTGAGGGTCAAGGAAGGAGGCACACCTTCTAGAAGGGGTGACTTGTCCTACAAGGCATCTAGAGGTGTCTTGGTAGTCTGGACACCTTCCCTCCTACTAGAAGCAAGCTGAGGAATCTAGGAAGGGGCAGAAGCTTCTAGAGGAGGGAAGGGATTCCTTCCTATGTGGGAAAAAGGACAGCCTACCAATAGACACTCTAGAATCCATAGAATATGCTAGGAAGCTTCAAAGCTGGCATGCTTTGGTGTTCTGGATGCTTAAAAAAAAAAGTGTTCATTCCCACTCAATTGAGGCCAAAACTATTGCCTCACTCTCTGACCAGTTTTCTGCCATCCTTGGAACCAGTTGCCTCCACAGTTTCAGTCTCTCCAAAAACAGTTGGTGGTGTGAACCAGCCATTGCTAGGGACCCTCCAGGGTGCACACTCACCCTCAGGCCAACACTAGCTCCATACATAGTGGAGGGAGCCATTCAGCCAGCACCCATAATCCTTGTTGCTGACGGCAAATACGACGTCGTTTGTTTACTCTAACACCGAGACCGTATACTTTGATCACGGGTTGTTAGGGAATACCTTGTCCATCCAGCCGGTTGTGGAACTAAATACAACTCATGGAAGCCTGAATCTTTCTTGCACACGGAATGGTCAACAAGTGCTGGAGTGAGCCGGCAGGTTGCACAGATTGCTGCGTGGCAGGGAGCACCACCTGAACACAGAAAAAGTGAAGAACATTCACGCTATGCGGCATTCATGGAAAAAGTCAATAGGAAGTTGGGAACACCCAACATGGTTGTTGCCAAGGTGATCCTGCATAAGGGGGGGAGGCAACTAGCCGTGCTCACTGACAAGCTGTAACTTAGGCCCAAGTGCCATCCACATATATGTGTTTAGCTCGTGATTGAAATTAATGATTTCTTTCACAATGTTGATGACTCACTATCTGGCACTCCTACTTAATGTTCGTGAATGCGGACGGTTCATGACAAGTGGGGAGGAGTGTAACAGGAAGGGCCCTGATGCTCCCACCTTGTAATAGCAAGTGGGTGGCACGTAGCCACTCATTGCTATTGCAAGGGCTGGCCGGCAGCCAGCCACCCACTGGCTAGCGGTCGGCAGCCGACCGGCCGGCCGACTACATGGACGACGGCCGGTCAGGTGACCGACTGGCCACCCAGAGGTAAGCCACTAGCCACTGAGGAAGGTAATGGCTTGTTAGTGTGTTTGTGTGTATGATTGTGTGTACGTGTGTCTGGAAGTGTGATTGTGAATTTGAGTGTGAGTGTAAGTGTGAATGTATGAATGAATGTCGGTAAAACCATGTGTAAATGTCATTGCAAGTGCGAGTGTGACAATGAGATAGCACGAGATCAAGAGGGGGTGGGAGGGAG
>SZWC01014704.1:25972-36335 GCA_023375785.1 Penium margaritaceum
ATTTTGAGTGATTGAACAACCATTCTTCAGCACAAGTGATGCCCTTCCAATCACACATGCTTGCTGCTCCAAGGCTCCCTCTCTCCTCTATTTCCAACAGGCTGGCATGGTGCTGCTGGTACAACTGTTGCTACAGGTGGTGCTGCATCTCCTTCCTCTGCTTCTGCCAATGAGGTTGCTATATCTATTGTATCATACATAGCAGAGTAGAGTGATTTTCCCATTTTCATAGTAGACGAAGGGTCGGGAGGGACGGAGTAAGGTAGAGTATCTGCTCCCACTGCTTTGTCAGCTACTAAATCCATGGTTTGCAAATGATGTTGGTGTCAATGACATTGTTTTCATTGAAAACGACATCCCTAGAGATGATGACGTGGCCTGTATCCCTCTTGCCTTACTTGCCACGTCATAACCAATGATCAGCATCTGCCCGCTCTTGACATTCCACTTCTACCGCTTCTCCTTCAGGACGTGCATATGTGCTTAGCTGCCAAACCCACAAAGATGACCAACGCTCAGCTTCTTGGCGAACCATGCCCCGTATGGCATCATCTATTGTAGCGTATTAGTTGGACTGCACTTCTTCATCTAGACTACAGTGCTCACGGCTTCGGCCCACAAGTCGTAGGTGAGTCAAGCCGCATGCAGCATGGAGTACACCGACTCAACGATGGTACAGTTGGCGCATTCTGCTATACCATTATGTTGCGGTGAGTATGGCACTATACGCTGCGCCTTGACGCGAGCTGGTACGAGGTAGTCCTAGAAGTCCTTACTCAGGAATTCTCTGCCATGGTCGCTAGACAATGCCTTGATCTTCTTAGCGGTCTGGTTCTCTACCATTGTCTTGAACTCCTTGAACTTGTCTTGGAAGCAAAGAAGTACATGGCAGTGTAACAGCTGAAATCATTCATAAATGTTAGAAGGTAACTAGAGCCTCCAATAGTAGTAAGTCTGTATGGACCAGCTCCAGCACCTCCTTTGCGTGCTCCCCTGCTCTAGAGAACACCTCATGATGCTACTTCCACTCCAAACAGCCGATGTATAACTGCTTCTCAAAGTTGGAGATGGTGGATAAGTTACGCACCATCTGTTTCATTTGAGGCTGCACTAAGACGCGCATGTTGATATGGCTATAGCGCATATGCCAGATTTTTCCATATGTGGCCTGTACCACTACTGCAAGACTGTGCTCATGCGGGATCTTGGATGCCCCTAACAAGCGGTACATGTCACTTTCCTTCATAGACCTGGCTAGCTCCTTTCCAGTTTCCCTATCGTGGATGTAGCCATAGTCGTCATCAAAGATGATTCGTAGTGATGTGTTGGTCAGGGAGAACACCGAGAGAAGGTGGAACATAGCATATGGTACATACAGTACGCCATGGAATACTCCTATTTCAATTTCACGCAGGATCTCCAACCACACCTCCACAATCCTAATCCCCTCAGCATACACCATCCTATTATCACCCAAAGCAATAGGTCGTGGTGAATGAGAGCAACTACGTAAACCACTCAATATGATGCATCAGACTCTTGGTGTATCCTGATCATTGTACCATGCTAGATCTGTTTTTTCCATCAGTGACATGTCGGACTTTGCCATGAAGAGACGGTCGCACACCTCCTTGGCCATGTTCATCTTGCCAAAGTAGCACACCCCGGTCTGGTTTTGCTGCCGCTGCTGCTGAAACTGTTGTGACTTCTGCTCTTACTACTGTTGAGGCTATTGTTTTACTACTCCTTCTGGTCCCTCTTTCAAGGAATAGTAGTACTTGCTTTTTTTCTTGCCTATATGCTGTCCACACTAATTTTGCTGTTGGTTGAGTGAGCCCATGGTAATAAATACTACTTCATTGTTATTCCCGCCATTACATTTTGCTGCATTATGACGCAGTTCTACATACACCAAGTATGTAAATATGCAATCTATGTCAAGAGTCAGCTGGTACTCGAATGTCTCTTTCACCGTCTCCTAGCTCGTTTAGAGTTCCCTTAGCAAGAGGAGGATGAAGCGCATCTCTTCCACAAGGTTGTCGGCCGCTTTCAGCTGCTTTTCCAGCTCCTTTGCCCTGTCCAAGTATGCCTCCATGAGTTCACCATCCTACATTTTCAACGCCATGATCTCCTCCAAAAAAATGCAAAATGCAGGATCCTTGCTCTCATACTTCTTGCACAGCGCATTCCATCCCTTTTTTGTAATAGCCCGGTTACTCACGTACTGAAGATGCGTGTTGGAGATGGTGTTGAAAAGCAGCCTAAAGGCCTGCCTATCCTTCTTCTTCCACTCCTAATATTCCACTACTGCAGTTGTGGATGAACTTGCATCTGCTGCACCTTTCTGCGATATCTTCTGCACCACCACCTATGCTACGGTGATGTATTTTAACTGTGGATCTGGAGGTGACTCGTCAAGACTCACCACCTTCCACAAGCCTCTCTCCTCTAAAAGGAGGCGGGTACAGATCTTCCTACACGTGAAGTTGGCACGTCCCTCCAGTCTCTCCAAAGGCTAGGTTGCTGTCACAACGGCTGTTGCTACCATTTTGAGCCTTGGTAATGCTCAGCGCTTCCCTTGGATGGTGGTGCTATCCCACCTTCTGCTACTATTTCTGCCATAAATCCGTCTGATACAAAATGGACTGGACATGCCAACAGACTATGAATTTGGAAAAAACTAACCCCACCACTGGAAAAATGAGTGTAAAAACGATCAGATCAATCCATAAAATATATTCATCAATTAGGGATTTTAAGACATATGCCCTCTTGAAAACAGGGTATACTTATGCTCCAACTCCAACTCAGATCAGCTAGCTTGTAAATAGCGTTTCTCCCAAATGAATCGATGAAATGCAACTATTTCTACATAAATGAAAAGATTCAGAAAAATACTACAATTTGCAAACTGTGAAAATTTGACAAAGAAGCCAGATAGTTATGATTATTACAAGGGGATAGTCTTACTCATGGAGAAAAGATTAGCCCTGGCCGACCTCGTTTTGAGCATAATATTCAATCCGACCATCACTTTCAAAGTGATGACCCGCACTGTCTAAAACTAATAGAATATGGATCCGATACCAAATTCTACATCTGGAGGAGAAAGGGAACCTTGGAGCAGCGAGCATGTCGGACTAAAAGGATATTAGTTATGCTAAAGAATGGTTATCAAATCATTCAAAATGATGGAGTACCTACAGAGCTAGAGCTAGTTCTCTCACAAGCTTCACCACTTAGCCATGGAGACTAGAGCTCACTCACTAGAGTCCACAATCTCACACAAGGGAGGAAATCAGCCTAGTAATCAGACTCACCAATCACACACAACCTACAGAGCTAGAGAATGCTCTCATGACTCACTCCTAGTGGTCACATAACCAACAATCCCATGGAGGATTCTCATATAGTGTGCTAGCCATGTGTCCATGGCTAGCACACAAGGATCTTACCTCACCTAAAAAGAAAGAAGAGGTACTTTTACCCTANTTGCCTTTTTCTTTTCTCAGGCTAAGGCATGTAGTCGTCACCCGTGGTCACCCGGACATCGGCGGTCGATGACCCCAGAAACTTCAAAAAATCCATATCTCCTAATACGACAGTTGGATCAGCCTGAAACTTGGGCCATAGACAAAGCAGCACCTGATCTTTGAAAAGGTGTAGTCCAAATGTCTATCAGAGCATATATCTAGTGGGTAGTTTCCTGAAACCAAGCCGGATGGCCCTATGTCTAACAACTATACCATACCATATCATATCATATCCTATCATATCATACGATACCATACCATACCACAACATATCATACCATACCATACCATACCATACCATAGCATATCATACCATACCAGAACATACCATACCATACCATACCATACCATACTGTATCATACAAAACCATACAATACTATACCATGATATATCATACCATACACATCATCTCATACCATAGTGTACATACCATACCATCGCACACCATACCATCCCACACCGTACCATACCATACCAAACCATATCATACCATATCATATCATATCATACCATACCATACAATACCATACCATACCATACTATACCATACATATCATACCATACCATACTATAACATACTATACCATACCATACCATACCATACCATAGTATACATACCATACCATACCATACCATATCATACCATACCATATCATACCAAACCAACATACCATACCAAATCATACCATACCATACCATACCATAGCATTCCATACCAGAGCACACCACACCATACCATACCATACCATACTATACCATACCATATCATACTATATTATACCATACTATACCATGTCATACAACACCATGTCATATCATAGCATACCATACCATACAACACCATACTATATCATACCATACCATACCATACCGGACCAGACCATACCAAACCATATCATACTATACATACCATAGCATATCATACCATAGCATGCCATACCAAACCATACCATACCATACCACACCATATCATACATACTATACCATACCACACCATACCTTACATACTATACCGTACCATATCATAGAACATCATATAATACCATAGAATAATATACCGTACAGTGCCATGCCATACAAAATTATACCATACCATACCATGCCATACACTACCATGGACTACCATACAATTCCATAGCATACCATATCATTCCAAATCATACCATACCATGCCAAACCATACCATACCATACCATACAATACTCTATCATACCATAACATATCATACCATACCATACCATACCATACAACACAATACCATATCATATCATACCATACCATACCATATCATACCATACTATATCATTCCATATCATACCAGACCACACCATACTATACCATAAATACCATGGCATACCATACGATGGCATGCCATACCATACCATACCATACCATTCTATACCATACCATCCCATACCATACCATACCATACTACACCATACTATATATACCATACCATACCATACAATACTATACCATATCATAGCATACCATACCACACAATACCATATAATACCATAAAATACCATATCATATCATACAATACCATACCATACCAAACCATACCATACCATACCATACCATACCATATCATACCATACGCTACATACAGCACCATACCATACCATACCATATCATACCATACCATTCTATTCCATACCATACCATACCATACCATACTATATCATACCATATCATTCCATACCATATAATATCATATACCATACTGAATCATAAATTCACCGAGGTTTTCATTCCCATTTTTGTGTCACTAAAATTCACCTAGATTTTAGCACTTTTTTGTCCTATGGGTGGTCGCCCAACGTTTTGGACTGAGATATTTGGAACAATAAAATTCGCCGACCGTCTCAACTCCGCCTTCGAAACGAGGCCGACCGCTGACTGCGGATGCCAAAAATGCGAAGATCAGGCATAGTCGGCGCCACGCAAATTCTTATTGTACGTCTCCCTGGAAGGACAGATCCTTATAGCGACTCCATCGTGGACGAAATACTCTGCTCGCGATCATTGTGTTCCCCAAACTACTAGGGCAGACGAGTTTTGAGGGTGACCAGAATACCAAGCCTGATTCGCCCAAACGACAAAGAATAATTTATGGAACGCATGGACAAACTGAAAAAGATATTTTTGGGGAATTTATGATCCAGAACGGTAATACCATATAATACCATACCATACCGTACCACACTATACCATACCATACCATAGTAGAGCATATCATACTATACCATACCAAAGCATACCATACCATACCATACCATACTACGCTACCATACACCACCATATAATCTCATACCTTACTATGCCATATAATACCATATCATACCATACTATACGAACATACCATACCATACCATACTATACCATACCATACTATACTGTTGTAGGATCTGGAGGGGAGAGGGAGCCTTGGAGCAGCGAGTGTGTAGGAGTAAAAGGGTGTGATTTGTACTAAAGAATGGTTGTTGAATCACTAAAAATGAAGGACTACATATAGAACTAGAGCTTGTATAAGTCAGCTCTCTCACAAGCCATAACACTTACCCATGGAGGCTAAGGCTCACAAACTAGAGTCCATAATCTCACACAAGATAGGAAATCAGCCTAGGAATCGGGCGCACCACTCACACACGACCTAGAGAGCTAGAAAATACTCTCATGGTACACTCCTAGTGGTCATATAACCCACAATCTCACACAATAAAGGCAATCAGCCTAACAATCAAACTGACCAGTCACACACAACCTAGAGAGCTAAAGAATGCTCTCATGGTACACTCCTAGTGGTCACATCACCCACAAACTGGTGGAGAATCGCCATGTGTCCATCGCTAGCACACAATGATCTCACCTCATCAAAAAAGTAACGAGAGGTACCTTTATCCTAGTCAGTACACTCTGACAAGGCAATCCTAAGACCAAGGACCTTTTTGGATATTTCTCCAATCAGATCTTGACCCTGGACCTCTTGCCTTTTTCCTTTCTCAGGCGAAGGCATGGAGCCATCACCCATGGCCACCTAGACATCGACGGTCCATGATCCTGGAAACTTCAAAAATTGATACCTTCCAATCCGACCGTTGGATCGGCTTGAAACTTGGACCGTGAATAATTTGCCACCTGATCTTTCCAATGATGAAGTCCGATTGACGATCGGGGCAAGCATCTATTAGTTTCCTGGAACTTGCTCCTGTGGATCTGAAACTGAGCCGGATGGTTCCTTTTCCAACAATTTTCAAGTTGCCAAAGTGGCGAACACCATCCTGGTTTTACTACTACTGCTGCTGTCGATGCTATTGTGACTGTTGTTGCTGCTTCTATGGAGACTGTTGCTTCTGGTAGTGCTGCGGTTGCTCTTTTCTGTCCCTCTTGAGCTTGAAACACTCCTTTTTATAGTGTTCCTCCTTCTAGCAGTAGTGGCATTTACCTTTCTTCTTGCCTCTCTGTTACCTGAACTGCTACTACTACTCGTTGCATGAGCTTGTAACCATAAAATTTGCTCTACTATTGCCGCCGCCATTGCGCTTTGCTATATTGTGACGCAATTCCACGTGCTCTAGGTGTGTGCATATGAATTCGGGAATGAGAGTTAGTTGGCACTCCAGCGTCTCTCGTACCGTGTCATAGCTGGTTGAGAGAATTGGATCTGGAGGAGAGAGGGAGCCTTGGAGCAGCGAGCATGTGGGACTGAAAGGGCATCACTTGTGCTGAAGAATGCTTGTTGAATCACTCAAAATGATGGAGTACATATAGAGCCAGAGCTTGGGCAAGTCAGCCCTATCACAAGCCACACCACTTAGCCATGGAGGCTAAGGCTCACACACTAGAGTCCACAATCTCACACAAGGGAGGAAATCAGCCTAACAATCAGGCTGACCAGTCACACACGACCTAGAGAGCTAGAGAATGCTCTCATGGCACACTCCTAGTGGTCTCATCACCCACAAACCCATGGAGAATCGCCATGTGTCCATGGCTAGCACACAATGATCTCACCTCACCTAAAAAGTAAGGAGAGGTACCTTTATCCTAGTCAGCACACTCTGACAAGGCAATCCTAAGACCAANATAGAGCTAGAGCTTGGGCAAGTCAGCCCTCTCACAAGCCACACCACTTAGCCATGGAGGCTAAGGCTCACACACTAGAGTCCACAATCTCACACAAGGGAGGAAATCAGCCTAACAATCAGGCTGACCAGTCACACACGACCTAGAGAGCTAGAGAATGCTCTCATGGCACACTCCTAGTGGTCTCATCACCCACAAACCCATGGAGAATCGCCATGTGTCCATGGCTAGCACACAATGATCTCACCTCACCTAAAAAGTAAGGAGAGGTACCTTTATCCTAGTCAGCACACTCTGACAAGGCATTCCTAAGACCAAGGACCTTTTTGGATATTTTCTCCCATCAGGTCTTGACCCTGGACCTCTTGCCTTTTTCTTTTCTCAGGCTAAGGCATGGAGCCATCACCCATGGCCACCCAGACATCGAAGGTCCATGACCCCCGAAACTTCGAAAATTCATATCTCCCAATCCGACCGTTGGATCGGCCTGAAACTTGGACCGTAGATAAGTTGGCACCTGATCTTTCCAATGGTGAAGACAGATCGACGATCGGAGTAGGCATCTGGAAGTTTCCTGGAACTTGCTCCTGTGGACCTGAAATTGAGCCGGATGGCTCATTTCCCCTGTTGATGACCCTATGTTATGGGTCGATGTGAAAGGTTTTGAGCTGAATTTTCTAGTGGTGGGCTTGGTTTTTCCAAATTCCCAGTCTGCTATCATCTACAGTCCATTTTCTGTCAGACAGATTTCTGGCAGAAGCAGCAGCAGAAGCAGGGGTAGCGCCGCCACCCAAGGGTAGCATTGAGCATCACCAAAGCTCAAAATGGCAGCAGCAGGCGTGGTAACAGCAGCTCAGCCCTTGGAGAGGCTGGAAGGATGCGCCAACTTCACGTTTTGGAAGATCCGTACCCGCCTCCTTTTGGAGGAGAGGGGCTTGTGGGAGGTGGTGAGCGGCGACGAGCGCGCTCCGCCTCCACAGGCAAAAGGCATCACCGCAGGGCAGGTGGTGGCGGGGAAGACGCCGCAGAAAGGTGCAACAGATGCAAGTTCATCTACCACTGCAGCGGCGGCGTATGAGGAGTGGAAGAAGAAGGACAGGCAGGCCTATAGGTTGCTTGTCGACACCATCTCCAACCCGCATCTTCAGTACGTGAGTGACAAGGCTACTGCAAAGGAGGGGTGGGACACGTTGTGCAAGAAGTATGAGAGCAAGGATCCTACATTCCTCATGCTTTTGGAGGAAAAGATGATTGCGCTGAAAATGCAGGGTGGTGAAGGGATGGAGGCGTACCTGGACAGGGCAAAGGAGCTGGCGAAGCAGCTGAAAGCGGCCGGCAACCCTGTGGAAGAGATGCGCTTCATCCTCCTTTGGCTGAGGGGACTCTCAACAAGCTACGACACGGTGCGAGAGACGCTGGAGTGCCAGCCAACTCTCGACCTAGACTTCATCTGCACACACCTGGTGCAGGTGGAACTGCGTCGCAATGCCTCACAACGCAATGGCGGCAACAGCAGCAGTGAAGCAGCTTTCATGGCGATGGGCTCACGCAACCAGCAGCAGCAGCAGTCCGGGCAGCAGAGAGGCAAGAAGAAGGGCAAGTGCCATTATTGCCAGAAAGAGGGGCACTACAAGAAAGAGTGTTTCAAGTTCAAGAGGGACCAGAAGGAGTAGCAGCAGCAGCAACAAAAGCAGCAATCTCCACAACAACAACAGCAGCAGTCACAGCAACGTCAGCAGCACCAGCAGCAGCAGTAGCAGAACCAGACTGGCTTGCGCCATTTTGGCAACATGAACGTGGCGAAGTCTTACATGTCGCAGAAGGAGAAGGCGGATCTGGCATGGTACAAAGACTCTGGGTGTACCAAGAGTCTGACGCACCACAAGGAGTGGTTTACGGAGTTGCTGTCCATCCCTCCCCGTCCTATCGCTTTGGGTGATGATCGGGTGGTGTATGCTGAAGGGATTGGGATTGTGGAGATGTGGTTGGAGACCTCGCGTGGCATTGAAGTGGGAGTGTTCCATGGTGTGCTGTACGTACCTAATGTTGCGTTCAATCTTCTCTCCGTATCCTCTCTCACCAACACAGGACTGCGAGTCGTCTTTGACGATGACTATGGCTACATCCTCGACAAGGAAACAGGAGAGGAGTCGGCCAGGTCGGTGAAGGAAGGCGACATGTACCGCCTGTAAGGGGCAACCAAGATCCCGCGTGAGCAGAGTCTTGCATCAGTGGTGCAGGCAACAGATGGCGAGATCTGGCATGCGCGCTACGGCCACATCGGCATGCGCGCCTTGCAGCAGCTTCAAGCAAAGCAGATGGTGCGTGACCTACCTACCATCTCTAACTTTGAGCAGCAGTTGTGCATCGGCTGTTTGGAGGGGAAGCAGCACCGGGAGGCGTTCTCTGGAGCAGGGGAGCGTGCGAAGGAGGTGTTGGAGCTGGTCCACACGGACTTGTGCGGACCGATGCAGACCCAGAGCTTTGGAGGCTCTAGGTATTTCCTGACCTTCATTGATGATTTCAGCCGTTACACTGCTGTGTACTTCCTTCCTTCCAAGGACCAGTGCTTTGACAGGTTCAAGGAGTTCAAGGCCATGGTGGAGAACCAGACTGGCAAGAAGATCAAGGCGCTGCGCAGCGATCGCGGTGGAGAGTACCTGAGCAAGGAGTTCCAGGACTACCTCGCAGCAGCTGGCATCAAGGCGCAGCGTACCGCGCCGTACTCGCCGCAGCAGAA
>SZWC01014705.1:7429-25628 GCA_023375785.1 Penium margaritaceum
TGTGTGTGTGTGTGTGTATGTGTGTGTGTGTGTGTGTGTGTGCATGTGTGATTCATAGTGAAATTCCTGTGCAAAGTGGCGTTGGAGTGGTGGAGACAACTAACTCTCCCAGCCACTTGAGGTGGAGGTGGAAACGAAATTGTAGCACACGTTACGTTCAGGTATCCAAGCACCTAGACAGTGAGAGCATGCATGCCTCCTATTTTGGAGCAGTTTGAGTAGGCCATGAAAGATCCTTCTAACCTTGTAGATGCCTCTATGGGCGTCCTCCATCACCAATTCAATCCGGAATTAAATGTGTTGATTTTTGGTGTTATGCTCAAAGATGGAAGACATGAGCGAGCCAGAAGTTGCAGGAAAGTGCACTGCCAACTTGAATGGAGAGATTGAGCGTATGCTGAAACTCAACAAGATCACGGAATTCTCGGAGATGGTATTCATATTGAGCGCGTAAACGTGGTACACTACCAAGGTGATGAGTTTTGTTACAAGAAGGAGAATTGGTGTTGACGACACCATCACCACACCAACCTTCTGGAGATCAACATGTGGAAGGAGAACCTATGATAGAGCAATCTGTGTGGTGGGAATCACGAGAGCTACAAAAAGTCTTGGCACCACAAGAAAGACTGTAAGAAGATGTAGCAGGGAAAAAAACAGTCAGTGTTGGACGACCAACAACTGGAAAAGCTTCATCCACATTAGCGCTCACTATCCTTAGAATTCCATTGACAAAAAGGGAGCTTCCAAGTGTATTTCCACGGAGTGAATGAAGCAGAAGTTTCTTGGGTGTACTCCTCAAAGCCAAAATCTCATTTGTTGGATTTATGTATCGTTAAGGAAGCCAGATTCTTGGGCAAATAGAAAAAGTTTTCGATTGCCGGTGGTGCACTCATTATTGAACCACGAGATCACATAAATGCTGAAATGAACACAACTTTCTTGGAAGGCTACTGAGGCTGAATTGGTGTAAAGGGAGATTAAGTGTGGAATACCTTTGAAACCATTGAGGGTCCGTCTAGGCAAGCTGTATTGTGAGGTGAACGTTTGCATGTACCCGTTGGAAGCCTATGGTGCCATTTTGGGTTGTGGCTGGCTATAACAATGAAACTGTGCTATTAATTGGATGCGCAGCTAGGTGAAGGTGAAAACATAGTAGAGAACATAGAGCTTTTCCACTGTGGAATTAGGATAAGGAATTTAAGGAAAGAAGAGTATGATTGACAGGTTATGCGAAGCTAAAGCTTTGTGAGCAAAAAGGGACCAAAAGTATCTTGTGTAGGAGCAACAGGAGGAGAAGGCTTAAGAGATTGATGTGTTTTCACCAGAAGAATAGCAACATGAAGGGTCGCCAAAGAGATCATAAGTTGCAGAGCTATCAAAAGGCATAAACAGAATTCCATAGAACAATGTCATTGTGTTTATTTAAGATCTTCTACAGGGTTTACCACCTAAGTGGGATCAATAGACCATAAAAATTGAGCTTCATCTTGGTGAAACTCGAACAGTGCATGCTGCCTATCACATGAGAGATAAAGATCTAGGTGAGCTCAAGGATTATCTGGAGGAGCAAGTACAACAAGGGTTCATCAGGCTATGGGTGTCACCTTAAGTTGCACACACCCAGTTTTTTGAATAAAATGAATGATGAGTTGTAGATGTGCGTGAACTATTAAGAATTCAACAATACATAAATCAAGAACATGCACTGAATGTGAAGGGTCACGAAGCTATTTGGCAGGCTAAGGGTGTTATAGGATGTCCGCAATGTTTGCTTGCACTCGTAGTACCATCAGATCAAAATAGGGGAGCATGATGCAGAAAAAAATGGCTTTTTGGACATGGTACAACCACTTTGAGTACACGTTATTTTTATTTGGATAGACCATTTCTCACGCAACCTTCATGAGGCTCATGAAATGGATCGTGCACCTTCACCTTGATCAGTTCCTGTTGGTGCTATTCATGGACATCTTCATCTACGCTTAGACCTTTGAAGTGTGTCAGGAGGTGTTCCCAATCCTTTTGAGGGGAAGTTGAATTTTATGCCCTCCGGGTGCGAGTCTGTGAAGCAAGAGGTGGAGTTTCTTGGTTACATTTTAAGTTGCAAGGGAATTTTTATGGACCTAAAGAAGGTAGAGGCAGTGAAGTATTGAATGACAACGGTACGCATTCGTCGCATCAAATTGTTTTTGGGGTCTGTCAACTACTACCAGAATATCATCTGGGGGTTTGTAGAGAAAGGAGTGTCACACATAAAACTAAGAAAGAAGAAGTACTATCGGGAATGAGACGAGGAGGAGTAGAGGAGATCTTAGAAGCACAAGTCTAGATGTGTGCCACTTATGTCTTGGTGCATCCAGGTTCATCCAAGCAATACGTCATGAAAACGGATGGAAGGAACTACGCAATTCAGAAATTACTGATACAGGATCATGGAAAGGGGCCGCAGCTGATTGCTTGGGCATCCTACAAGCTGCGAGGTTCCAAGAAGCTTACAAAAACCATGAAAAAAAGATGGTGGTTGTTGTCCATACCTTCAAGAATTGTGATTCTAGAGTAACGTTGCTCTGTGTCATTCATAGGTCACTATGCCTTCTGGTATCTGAAGACAAAACCAAACCTTAATTACATGTAGAATTTCTAGATGGATTACAATGTTTAGTAAAATAATGAGAAGGTGAATGACAGATCTTATTTTGAGGAGGCCACGTTTCAGCCTCAATGTCATTTCACTGCTGACAGGATCTCTATCCATGGACATCTTGTTCAAGCATGGTCATGGCATTAACGGAGAGTTCATGGGTTGTACATTGAAATACCTCACACAGAGTAAATTGCATTGGCAAAAATCATAGGAGCACAAGGTTCTTGGTCTACAGTAATATTGATGAAAGAATTTGCTATTGGATGAGGCATATGATACCCACTAATCAAGTCACTTTGGCCTCCAAGAGACGCGACCATGCCAATACTAGTGGTCATTAATGGTGTCTGAATTCAAGAGGTTTGTGAGCAGATACAATGTGTGGCAACGCACAAAGGCATGGAGGACTAGGCTACTATGACAGCTACAACAATTGCCCATGCCACAACAGCCATTGACAGTCATCAAGCTTGAATGCATTGGTGAAACACCAACAGTGCCACAAGACAAAATCACATTGTTGGTGGTGGTTGATAAGTCATCCAAGATGGAAAATTTTATCAAATGTCTATTCAGATTTACTACTTGTATGACTAAAATTTCTTAAAAGATTTGCAAAGCGTTTAAGAAGTTTTAATCAAACACTTTATCACATGTTTATTAAGATTTACTACTTGTATGACAAATCAATCCCTCCTTTGTCATGTCATTAAGTTTCACAGTGTGCCACAGTAAATTTTCTTGGATCGTGATTGACGCTTCCCTTCGCAAATCTGGATGGATTTCATTGAGAAAATCAACATAAAAGTGCCGCTAAGCACTGCATACCACCAAGAGAGAAGTGGAGAAATGGAGTGCCCGACTAAGACTTTGGAGCAGTTGCTACAAGGCATGGTCCCATTGGATAAAGAGGGTTTGGAGGAGAAGCTTCGTGTGGAAATATTCTCCCAATTTGGTTCCCTGGTCCATGCGCGATGTAATCAGAAGCTGTGAAGTGTGTAGCAAAGTATTTTCCACGTGCTTCAGTATGTTCTGTTCCTCTCTTCCATTCCCCCACTTGTTTCTCGGTACCTGCGATCAGAGCTGAAAAATGACCCGGTCCGTCCTGCTCTTGTTGCCGCCACCTCTGACCTTCTTCTTGTTTTCTCAGGGAAAGGCAACTTTGACTAGGGCTTCCCTAACATATCGCAACGTATTCATGGCTTCTCATTCTGACAACCACAGCCGCCATCACAATACCTCAACCACCTCCCATGTCTTTATGTTATTCCACTTCACATATTCTTTGTCACATTTTGAAAGATACTAGTAGTTTACTCTAGTACTCTACTCTACTTTAGTTTACTCTAGATATTGTATGCCACTTTTTTACACAGTTACATTTCACTTCTTCCATCAATATCCCTCAATGTTCAGGTTCAATCCCCATGCTTGTCTGAGTTTCATGGCATACACCATTGAAATGATTTTCTCACATTGTTCACTGGAATATGAATTTCCTTCTTGTATCTTCAAAAGTGATCTCACTTTTCTGACTTATCAAGTACAATGTTTTGAAAATCTTAATGGAACATGGAATACTCTCTTTGCTTTTCAGTGACATAATCCTGAGTTCAGTTTTCCAAGTATCACATGACACGTTCCTTAACCTTCAACATCATGGGTAAATCCGCTTCATACATGTGCAACCTGGTTTCTGTTGAAATAGTATGCACCTTGTCCACTATCTAGCTGGCTAGCTACAAATACAGACAAGGCATGCACTGCTCTATGGAGTATGTCCCCTTGGTCTGTTCTGATATGGGCCATGAATGCACTGCCCATAATGGGTATGTCCCCTGTGGCTCATCATAGGAACCATACCCTTTTGGCTTGGTTAAATAGGCACCAGAGTGTCATACAAGAGGTTGCGGGTTCGATCCCCGCGACGGCCACAAACTTCTTTGTGGCCAAAACTGGGACAGGAAGCTTCTAGGAAGCTTACTAGAGCCTGCCTTGAGGATGACACTTGGCGGTCTAAGGACGCGCGAAGTAGGACTGTAAGTTAAGGTTGGCTCCAGTGGAGCCACTACAAGCAGAAGCTTTAGCAAAACTCTGCAAGTATAAAAGCCTGTACCTTGCATGCATCCATTTACAGTTCTTGCCTTTGAGACTCCTCACAGAGTGTCCAACCAAAGGTAGACACTAAAGACCAACATGCGGACTTCGTGAGGTTGTAAACCAAACGAACCTTAAGTGTGGATCCCTCGTTCGAGGGTGATATGTTATCTTGGTTGCAATACCAACAGCGGTTGGCGGCCTCCCATGTCGGGACCCGTTTTCTAGACCGTTGCTAGCCGGCGCATTGACAAAGGGTTATGGGCCCACACTTATGGTTCTAAGGCACGCTTCCAAGACCGACTGGCACGTGGTCTTGCAGGGCGCACAGGTACAATAGGTACACGAAGATCGGACGGCTCCAATCTGCTCCATCGGCACCATCGGCTTCTTCAGGTAGGGGGCGCGCACGTGGCGGACTAGGGGACGAGGAACACCTCTGTCCATGTTGGAAACAAACCTCGAGCGCCAACGGGATTAAGCTGTACCCCTTTTTAGAAAGTGGTACGACCGCGAGTCCGTTCTCTCACGACGGCACCATCACCTTAGGCGATCATCGGCGGGAGGGGTATGCAATAGAACAACCTGCACCTTTTGACAACGGTCACAGTCAGCAGCCTCATCAGCCTCATCGACCTCAACGAAGCAGAGTAGTAGCAAAGCAGAGAAGACGAGCAACCGCCAAAAATGGCGGATCCGACTCAAGCCCGCCTTGAGGCGGGCATGTCCAAATTCACGGGGACAGGTTTTCCCTTGTGGAAATGGCAGTTTGAGATTGTCATGAACGTGTGTGGCTACCTCGACATCCTAAAAGGGATCGAGACAGCACCCGCCGATGCGACCGTGACGACGCATGCGGCTGGCCTTGTAGCATGGATGATGAAGAACAACATGGCTCTCGCCATTCTTGTGACATCCATCAACGAGACTCAACACTCCCACATCACAGGATGCACGTTGGCTGCCGAGGCCTATGCAAAACTCGCACGCGTGCATCAATCAAACGCCCTAGTAAACCGACCCTTCATCTTCCAAAGGTTGATGTCGATGAGGGTGAGTGAAGGAGAATCGATACCTGCATTTTTGCAGTTATTCGACAACCTGCTGCAAGAGGTCCAGCAAATGGAATGGAATCTTGACTCCAACATGCGTGCCATGATCCTTCTAATGGCGCTGCCGGAAAACTGGGGGTCCTTGATCACCGTATTTGGTGGTTGTAAGGAGGCACATCTAACGTATGAGGCTGTCGTCGAACACGTCCGCAACGAGTCCATGCGACGCAGTGGCAGTGAGGCAAACATCTCAGCCTATGCCTCTCGCTTTGGTGGATAAGGTGCAAGCTCTCGCTCCAGTCAAGGCAACAGCGGATGCGGTGGCGGTGGAGGGAAAGGCAATGGTGGAGGGAAGAGTTCCAAGAAGCCCGGCAACTGTCACAACTTTGGCAATGTTGGGCACTGGGCTAGGGACTGCCGTAGTCCCAAGAAAGAAGGCGGGAGCAAAGGTGGAAAGGAGAAGAAGGAGCTCACCAACATGATGGCTAGGAGGTTGCCCATGAAGGGCGTAGCGATCCTTAGGCCCGGGGCATTCGCCCTTGACTGGGGCACCAACCACCACTCATCAAAAGAGAAGGGTGGATTTGTCTCCATTGCCAAATCTGTCATGCGCATCAAGTGTGCAAACGGCGGCGTTGTCCAAGCCATGGGCAAAGGGGACAAGGTGATCACGTTCAATGTGAACGGTGCGGAGAAGCTGTCAACCTTCAAAAGGTGGTGTACATGCCCTCCTTCGCAGCCAACTTGCTGTCCGTTTCACAAATCACCCACAGCAATATGACAGTGGTGTCCACCAACATAGAAGCGGTGGCTCTAAAAAATGAGGACATCCAGATTTTGCACACCAAAGACGATCTCATGCATCAAGTTCCAAGAGTCGACGGCCTCTACGTGCTTCAAACCAAAGTCACCAAGGCGTCGGACGAGGGACTCGCATGTGCCACCAAGACGGTGGCACCGGAGCCAAAGGATGCACCACCGGCGACCGTTGCGGCCGCCACATCAACCAAGGACACTGATGCTGAGCTGTGGCACCAGCGATTTGGCCACGTGGCCAACAGCATGCTGCACAAGATGCAGCAGCAAGAGGTAGTCTGCGGAATGGAAGGGTGTACCATGAAGCATGGCGGAGGGTGTACATTGTGTGAACCATGCCTCCAAACGAAGGCAAAGAAGAAGTCGTTTTGGAGAGGAGGTCAACGAGAAGAGCACGTCTTGGAGCTGATACACAGTGACGTGTGTGGACCTTTCCGCACACCGTCTAACGGAGGAAGCAAGTACTTCCTGACCTTCATTGACAACCATAGCCACAAGTTGTGGATCTACTTCCTCAAAACAAAGGGAGAGGTCAGGGAGAAGCTCCTCGACTTTATCGCCATGGTGGAGCGGCAAACCTCCAAGAAAGTGAAGACGCTCTGAAGTGACAACGGGGGTGAGTACGAGGCATGCAAGCCTTGGCTCAAGCATCATGGTACCCGCCACAGGCAAACCACCCCTTACAACCCCCAAAGCAACGGCGTTGCCGAGAAGATGGACCAGACCTTGCTCGGCATGGTGCGAAGCATGCTCTTGAACGCCAAGCTCCCACCTCGCTTTAGGGCTGAAGCAGCAACAATAGGTTGCTACCTCTTGAACCTCACACCAGCGACCGCCTTGCGGAAGCATGGAAAGGAGCAGGAAAAGCAACTGAAGACCTCACAGGAAGCATGGTTGGGAAAGAAACCCAACACATCTCATCTGAAGGTGTTCGGGCCAACTGCATGGGTGAAGATCCTGTCGGGAGAAGGTGGAGGCAAGCTTGACGCACGCTCCAAGAAGTGCATCATGGTTGGGTACGGCACATCACACAAGGCCTATCGGCTCTGGGACCAAGCAGCAGGCAAGCTTGTGAGGAGCCGCGATGCTGTATTTGACGAACGCACCCTTGGAAAGAGAGAGCTGCTGGACCCGATCCTCGTTCCCAAAGCAAGAGAGTGGATAGTGTTGCTTGAGTCTGGAGACCAAGCACCTGACATCTGGCTCTCTTTGCCAGCAGGTGGTGGGAATGGGAGAGCAGCTGCAGAGGATGACACAGCATCTGACATGGATGCGGATACCAAGGCGTCCGGGGCTTGCGAGTCTGACTTGGAGTCTAATGACTCTTCTAACAATGACGACGACAAACCACCACCTCTGGAAGCACCAGCACCAAAGCAAGAAGCCGCACCACCACCCCGGTGCAGTTTGCGACCAAAGAGAGCACCTTTGCGATATGAGGACGATTGGACTGGCCTTAGCTGGTTGTGCATGGCTCCGGGAGAGCAATCCACGGTGGCGGAGGCGATGAATGGCCCAGATGCAGCCAAGTGGAAGGAGGTAGTGGACAGTGAGCTCGCGTCCATTGCCAAGAACAGCACGTGGATACTGGTGGATAGACCCGACAAGACCCACGTGGTGGGATCCAAGTGGGTCCTCCGAGTGAAGAAGAAGCAAGATAGCAGCATCGACAAGTTCAAGGCAAGGGTAGTGGCTAATGGGTTCTCTCAACGCCCGGGCTCCGAGTACGATGAGACGTTCACGCCAGTCGTGACCTTTGCCTCCATCCGCTCTCTCCTTGGAATTGCAGCCGCAAAGAACCTAAAGATACACGAGATGGACCTCAGATAGCTTTTCTTTATGGGAATCTCGACAAGGAAGTGTTGATGGAGGTACGTGAAGGAGTCAAAGCTTCTAAGGGCAAGGTGTGCAAGTTGGTGAAAGCACTCTACGGGCTGAAACAGGCCCCAAGGATGTGGTACAAAGAGATGGACGGTTTCATGACGTGTCTCTCCTTCGTGCATTGCCAGAATGACCCGAGCATGTACGTGCACGACGATGGGAGAGGGCTGATGCTGGTTGCGCTGTACGTGGATGATCTGCTTGTCTTCGGTCGAGCTGCTGGATGAGCTAAAGTCTGACCTCAGCAAAAGGTTCAAGATGAAGGACATGGGTCCTCTCCAGTACTACCTCGGGATCGCCATCCACCGCAACCGAGTAGCAGGCACCATCGAACTCAACCAAACCAGATACATCGGTGAGGTAGTGAAGCGCTACCATATGGAAGACTGCAAACCTGTCAGCACTACAATGACGACCAATACGAAGCGGAAGGCCTCCATGTCGCCAAGCAACAAAGCACAACAAAGGGAGATGCAATACATCCCCTACCAGTCTGCCGTGGGTAGCATCATGTACGCCATGGTAGGAACTCTTCCTGACATCTGCTATACTGTGGGACAAGTGAGCAGATTCGAGGCCAACCCGGGGCCTCAACATTGGCAGGCAGTAAAGCGCATCTTGCGCTACCTGCAAAAGACACGTCACATGGTCCTCATCCTTGGAGGCCAAGAAGGAACGGACCCCCTTTGCCTCAAGTGCTACACCGACGCTGACTGGGGAGGAAATCTTGACGGCCAAAAATCCACCTCGGGATACGTGTGCATCTTGAATGGCGTTGCCATCTCATGGACCAGCAAGAAGGAGGATTGTGTTTCTGTGTCCACAGCTAAGGCAGAGTACGTTGCTCTATCTGAGTTGTGCAAGGAGACTCAGTGGCTGCACAGCCTGCTTGGAGAAATGACAGTGCTACAGAAGGACGCCACGGTCGTACACGTGGACAACAGGAGCGCCATCTCGATGGCTGAAGACGAGATCATCTCCCGGCGAATGAAGCACATCGACATACGTTACCACTACTAACGTGACCTGGTCATGAAGAGCGTGGTGGACTTGCAGCACTGCGGAACCAAGAGCATGCTTGCTGACTGCATGACCAAGCCATTGGAGAGCGACATGCACTATGCACGCATTTGTGGATTCGGCATGAGGAGTGCGGCAGAGGAAGGGTGAGCCCCAAGGCATTGATGGAACCCAGTAAGCGACAGATGGACAGAGGTGCAAGGGAGAGATTCTTTGAAATAGTATGCACCTTGTCCACTGTCTATCTGGCTAGCTACAAATACAGACAAGGCATGCAGTGCTCTATGGAGTATGTCCCCTTGGTCTGTTCAAAGATGGGCCAGGAATGCACTGCCCATAATGGGTATGTCCCTTGTGGCTCATCATAGGAACCATACCTTTTCAGCTTGGTTGAATAGGCACCGGAGACTCAAACGAGAGGTCGCAGGCTCAATCCCCGCGACGGTCGCAGTTTTCTTTGTGGCCAAAACTGGGACAGGACGCTTCTAGGAAGCTTACTAGAGCCTGCCTTGAGGATGATACTTGGCGGTCTAAGGACACGCCAAGTAGGACTGTAGGTTGAGGTTAGCTCCATTGGAGCCACTACAAGCAGAAGCTTTAGCAAAGCTCTACAAGTATAAAAGCCTGTACCTTGCATGCATCCATTTACAGTTCTTGCCTTTGAGACTCCTCACAGAGTGTCCAACCAAAGGTAGACACTAAAGACCAACATGCAGACTTCGTGGAGATGTAGTTAATCGACCCAGATTCATACACTCCATTATCAGTGTATCCAAAAGTGTATTCCTGTATCTATGGATTTCTCAACATTTATGAAGGTGACGGCACGTGGCTAGAGCCCACACATGTATTCCTTGTCAAACATGAAAAGAGTTCAGGTATTCTTATGATGTAGAGAAGATTTGTTTAGCGGTCAATGTTCACTTTTCTGTTCACTACCCAATACACTTTTCTGTACACAGTTTTCAAGGGTGAGGTGATTGGTCATATATGCAATACCAAGGGCGGTTGGCGGCCTCACATGTCGGGACCCGTTTTCTAGACCGTTGCTATCCGGCGCATTGACAGTTTCCCCTTTCCATGCACATACCATGGTTCTTGCTCTCATATCCAATGTGGTTACTCTTCATCCATTTGTGAAAAAGTATTTCTACAAGCTGTACACTAAAGACCAACTTCTGTTACGCTCTCTTGATGATGGAAAAGACTTTGTTTTTGTGTTAACAAGATGAAATTTCTGTTGGAGACCGTCCTCTAGAATTTTCCTCTTTGAACAACTGTTGAGATTTGGTTCTAGGATCTTTGAGCATGACAAAGAGAACCTATTAAGCTGTCTCACAAGTATGAAAAGTAAAACACAATCTCTTTTTTTGCGGTGAACTTTACGCATTTCAAAACATTTGGCACATGGAAGCCAAACGAGACTTCCACGAGATTGTATTGTTTAGGCTGAGAAACGCCCGAGGCCAGAGGGCTACCCTAGCAAAAAGCAAGCACATGATACCAACTGGCAAACAACTTCCCTAATACCACTTTTATTTAAAAGAAAAAGCTTCTAGGATATTGAACCTGGTTCAAGGGTGTTAGCCAGTGGACAGAAGTTCCATGGTTGCTTTTTTAACTGCTTCCAGCTCATTTTTTGCACTGTGGACTTTTGTGATAAAACAATCAAGCGGCGGCGGACCCACATGGTTGTTTGAGCTTGGATTAAAGGCCTTGATCCATTAAATGTGTCATTCAAACATGGGTTTGGACGGATATGTAGCCTGGTGACCCATGGTTTGGGTGGGTGCCTGGCAATGCGCCGTTGAAAATGGATGGCATGTGTGAATTTGAACCTTCAGATGATGGGTAAAAAGTTGTGCTGAATGGGCATGACCTGGGTCAATGTATTTCTTTCCAATGAATAGAGAAAAAAACATGTCCGGCTGGGCGAATCTAAGCTGAAAAAAGGTCGTTTCCAAATACCCATGTGAATTTAGGCGACAGTATGATAGACAATATGTTTTCAGATAATGTGCAGGCTCAAACGACAAATTATAACTAAGGAACATCTTTTTGAGGACGTCTTTCTTACAAACTATTGAAAAGGAGTGTTATGAGTTATTCCTCAACAAGGGTAGAGAAAATGCTTGATTTATCCTTACATCCTTACTTTTAAAAGGTTAAGGCGGTAAAGGCTACTTGAATTTAACAATCTACCTCTGTAGCAAGAGTTTCTCTTTCCAAGTTGGGTTAAACCCAAGCCAAGTTGCCCCTTAAACCAAATTTACACTAGAATTTGAACGGTCAGTTTGGAATGACCACTGTATTTTGGACCGTTGGATAGGGAGGTTAAAACAGGAACGGAACTCAAAATTTCCTGTTCTGGTCCCAGCTTGCACACGGTTGGATGGCTGCTTGGGCATGGTGCCCTGCTCCTTCATGTGCCAGTACTTCACCGGAAAGTGCACCACATGCTCACAAAGCATCCATGGCTCCAAGGCCAAAAGAGAAACCGCAATAAACTGGATATCCCTGGCAAGGATTCCAGAACATGTTTTTGGCCCAGAACCGAAAAAGAACTATTTACTTTCCAATTTTTGGCTGGAGTATGGTAAACTCTACCACGGCATCATGTGTACGGCTAGTTGAGAGGAGATTTTAGCTTCACATGTGACCTGCTCTATAAGATGGAGATATCCATTCTCTACAAAAACTAATCCAGAACTGTCCCATTCACCACGTTCGCCTTTGGTACCGTGAGCCTTGCTGGCATATCTCTGCTCTACCATCATCTTCTTGCTCATCCTTTCTAAGCCTCACACTTGCAATTCCTTGCCTTTTCACTCTGCTCTTTGATTCGTCTTAGTAAGCAGCTCCCATTTACACTTCAACGTGTTTCATGCGTGGAATCATCTACCTTACACTCTGTGATCTACATTTTCCTCGGGTTCCACATTTCCTTTTGCTTGTTCACTCCTATTTCTGCTTCAGTTTTTATGTAATCTTGATTTATTTGCACTCTCATGAATTCTTCTTCTTCTTCTTCTTCTTCTTCTTCTTATTCTTCTTCTTCTCCTTGATTTTGTTTGCTTTTGCTACTGCCATCTACAATTTCTCACATGGCACAAGAGCATTGGGCAACATCGTCTTGTGCCACTTGACCAATTCATCACCTCTCCTCCAGCAGATTCTTTCTCCTCCAACAAGAGTTCTTTTGGATTGCCCTTTTGCTTTCTTTGAAACCTATGTCAGCATGAATTCTTCCAGAATGGCTTCACAGCAAGTTTCACCTCAAGAGATTCATGAATCCATTCCGCGCTAAAGATGAATGCAAGTGGTGGTTCACGATGTCGGCTTGCCTCGCCACCTTGCTTCCTCCTTATTCATTTTCCCTGACAGCATACGTCAATGGTGCCTCACATCACTCCTTCAGCCTCGAAATTGCTCTTTTCCTTCGACCACAGCCAGTGTCAAGCTGAATGCTTGTGGTGACCTCCATCCCCTCAGTTGCCCACAACTGAAATCAGAAGGCGAGCCGCAAACCATCACATCTTCATCTGAAGCTTCCCATCGCTTCCTGCATCCTACTTCTTCGTGCGCACTGGATTTGATTTGTTGCATAGCTTAGAATCTACTCATCTTCCTCTGTAATTCATCAATTCCCTCTTCAACACCTTTGCGTCCCGGACCACACTGTGCCCTGACAAGCCGCATTGCCCACCTACAACGCTTCTTTCTTTTGCAGCAGCCTCAACATCATCAGCCTCATCAGATTCATCATCATCTTCATCATCGCAATTCACACCACCTCACACCGTTGCATTGCTTTGCACACATGGTTTCTCCTTTGCGATCAGCTCAGCAATCAGTTTTTGAGTCTGCACGTCTTAGTGCCATTTCTATCAGTGACCTGGATCCACGTCATCTATCAGCTCTGAAAAAACCAATTACCTACCCTTGGCAGTAATGCACTACACATGTGTTGTCTCCCACAAACCGAAATCATCATCATGAGATTCAACATTCTATGGCCAGAGCAATTTCTCAAGGAATCGGTTCTTGCCTCTGGAACTGGGCACTGCCCCTCATACTGCACAAGATTAAATGAAAGAGTAGAACTAGCCACTTTTGCCTCTGGTATTGGATCCTTCAACATTTCCCTACTCCTCCATCCTTGCACAGAAACAAAGGACTACCGATGGAAGTGCACCATCAATGAGTGACATGGTGGCAACGACCTCTACCTTTTCATCCTGCACACCCCTTCTGGGTTCCATCCTAGAATATTCATCATTTGCACACGTAGTTCTTCATCGTTTGCACCCCTTCTCCCATATCTTACTAGAGATTAGGTATCAGCAACAGCAGCCAGCCACAGACCTGGTTCTACCAAAGCACCCCACTCACAGAATTCAGTCATCCTCAGCAATCAGCACATGTTACTTCCCTTCACAGTGGCTACCTGAAACCACAGCACATCAATCAACAACTAGTAATCAGCTAGTATTAGCAACACCAGCCATGCAGAATTTCTTCAGCACCAGAAGCAACATCATAATCTTCAGAATGAGGCATAAGTCGGGTCATCGGCGTTCTAGCCGAGCGAAACGTGCGAGGTCGTGCCCTTAGTGGCCGATTCAAGAAGCTCCGCCGAGAAGTCAGGGGCCATTGAGGATATCTCAATGATTTCTTTGTTGAAGATGAGCATTATCGAGAAATCGACCAAACGATATCAAAACATCGATATGTTTCTCGACAATTCTGTCAACCATTCTAGACTGTGGTAAAAGTTTTCAGAAACTTCTAGAACATAACATCGGAGCTCGGGACGGGTGGCCAAAATGCCCTCAGCCAAATGGTGTAAGAATCCTAAAGTCGCACTTTGGTAGGCTATGAATATAAGAACAGAAAACCCTTCCCCCCTTTATTGGCAAGTTCTAGGGACTCGTGTCTTCAGGTATGTAATACTTCCCCCCCTTTTAGCTGCGGCATCCTGGCGCACTAGCAGACGTAGGCCGTTGACGATGAAAGTAGGATTCAATCAGGTGATCGATGTCGAGGAGGTTATCGTAGGGCTCTCAACTGTTGTTTGTGGCGTCGTAGCTGTGCCACTTGACCGAATACTCAGTTTTTTTCCATGGCATCAATGTCCAAGGATATGTTCACTTATGTACTTTGTACCCCGATCCACTTGGATAGGAGGTGGAGGTGCAGCGTCTTGGAAAGGGAAATCCGTTCCGGGGTCCTGCTAGTGCTTCAGCACTAGCAGGACTAGGGTGGATTGCCATGCTTCCACGGAGACAAAGTCGAGCGACGATTGGTGTTTGAATTCATTCAATCACAAACGGTCCCAACCAGTGGAATTTGAGTTTCACGAAGTCCTATCCTCGACGCTTGATATTCACGGAGCTGAGGAGGACGCCATTGCTAGCACTCAACATGTCATTGCTGCAATATCGGTCGGCTGCCCGCTTCATAGCTACTTGTGTCTTTGCAAGGGAAACACGGCATATCGTGTTTCCTCCCACATGCTTGAAAAGTCTCTGTGGTGAATGTGAACCGCGGGAATGTTACTTTTGCTCAAAAAACCTGCCGGTGTGGCGGCAAGTTTGGCATACACCACCTCCAAGGGAAATTTCCCCGTTGCGGTGGTAGTGGCAGAGTTGTATGCAAGTATGAAGTCTGGAAGTTTTCCGGCCCAATCAGTGTCGTGTGGCCGGCAGAAAGTTTGGAGAAGTTGTTCGTGCATTTGGTTCATTCACTCGGTTTTTCCTTCGGTCTGAGGATGGAATGTCGTTGATAGCTCAATCCGATTGCCGTAGTGTGTCTCACCAAGAATGGCTTCTGCAGCGGGCGTCTCTGTTGCTGATGATGATACGTGGCACTCTGTGCAGCCGTACTATTTGATGTAGAAACAGCCACACTGTTCCTTCTGCGGTGATGGTGGTCGTTGTTGGGATGAAGTTGGAATTTTAGAATATCTGTCCACCACGACAAGGATGGCATCATAGCCCTTGGGAGTGGCGGGCAGTCCCGTCACAAAGTCCACGCTGATTTGCACCCATGGTGCCATCAAAACAGGTACGGGCTAGAGTAGACCGGGTTGTCGCGGTTGATGAGATTTTAGTTTTTGCCTGGTGTAGCATGCTTTGCAGAATGCCACCACATTGGTCTGCTTCTTGTCCCACCAGTCGCATTTTTCCAGCTTCTTGAGCGTCTTGTCATCGCCAAAGTTTCCACCTGGATCGTGGCATTCCTCTAGTAGCATTCATCGTAACTCCTCATTTGGAGGGAGGACGACCTGGCGAGTGAACCGCCGTTGCTAGTAGCGGTCGTTGAACCATAACTTGGTTTTGTCATACCCGCCAAACTTCTCGTAACCCTTCGCAAACAGCCTTGCAAGGAACGGGTCTTGTTCAACGAGCAGAAAAATGACTTCAGCCATTAGATCTGGTCGCAAACTGAGAGCATCCGCCAGATTTTTTTTCCGGGCCGGTATTCGATGTTGTAGTCGAAGTTGGATGCCAGAAACTCCATCCATTCAGTTTGTCAATGGCTTAGATTTGGCACGGTAATGAGATATTTCAGGGCATGATGGTCGGTACGGAAAATGCATCATCGGCATTCCAAGTAGTACCGCCATGTCTTGAACGCATGCATGACTGCAAGAATTTCAATTTTGTGCACTATGTAGTTGAGTTCAGGTTTGCATAGTTTTCTCGACATGTATGTAACCGGTTGTTCTCCACTGCCGTTTTCTTGGAGGAGAATGGCCTCGATAGCTCGATTGGACGCATAGGTGGCCATAATGTAGTCCACCGTTGGATCGGCCAGTTGTTAGGCTAGCGTCACGGTCAGAGCGTTTCTCAAAGAATTAAACGCTTCTTGTTCACTGTCCCCCTAATTCCACTCGGTGGTTTTCCATGTGAGATCGGAGAGAGGCGCTGACACCTGGGCATAGTCCTTTACAATTCGAGGGTAGTGGTTGTAGAAACTCAAAAACTCCTGGATTTCTTAAACATTTGTGGCCATCGGCCAATCAGCAATCTCCCACACATTTTTTGGGTTCATGGCAACCCATCCGCTGCCGATGACGTGGCATAAAAGCTCGATCAAATGGCAATTGAAGTTGCACTTCAAGAGTTTTCCAAAGAATTTATCTCTTTGCAAAACCTCAAGAACGTTTCAGAGATATCAATGTACCGAACCAATGTGGGATCTTGAAAATTTGTGTATACCATCTGCAGAATTTTTAGGGGTCGATCTCATATTCATCCATGTGAAGTGTCTGCTTTGACTTCAAACCCAAACATGACTGGACTGACACTCAGACTAAGTATTTTACAGCCTTGCCACACAATCAGCTGCAGGAGCTTCCTCCATTCAGAAATCAGCAATGTCCTTGCAATCTTCCTGCAACACATGAAAAGAACCTAGGAAAGCTTAGTTCTGGCAGCATAAAAGCCTCTACTCTTGGAAGTAGAAGCAGGCCTCCCCAAAAAGGGTGAAGCAAAGCCTTAAGGAGTGATTATGGGAAGAGAACCGGAATCACCAGCCAGATTGGCTACAAGGACTTGGACTTGCCCACCTGAGTCTGGCCCACGGGTCTAGTTCTAGCCCACAACCTCAATCTCGCGATTCCTTTGATGGAATGCAAGCCTAAAATGGTAGGGTCTGTGAGTCTCCTCACAACGGGTCACCATTCCACTGTTTTTTATGGCTGTCATGTGGAACCAAAAATTTGGATTTTTGTAAGGGCGTGAACATTACCTGCCATTCATCACGTCCATGTCACAGCTATTTCAGTTCCGCAAAAGTACAGGCACCATGTGCGTTGGAACCTCGATTTGATCTTCATGCTTTGCTGAATTATCCATTTTTCTTCAATCAGAAACATGTAAAAAGCATGACATGTCAACATCTTAACATCTACAAAACATTCTGTTTTCATCATATATAGGACATGATTTGGAAGTTCCAGTTACCATTTTAGACAGAGGCAGTGAGTTAAAAGACTTTTGCCTTGTGAAAGAATCTTTCATTTTGTATCCACCAAGTTCTCCACATTCACTTCCTGATCCTACGCTCCTCCATCCGTATTTCCTTCCTCCTCCTCATACCCTTTTCCTCAGAGGATGAGCTATCAATTTCATCACCCTTGTCATCTGAGTATGGATGAATCACATTTACAAGGCCTAGTATGGCTGTAGAAACAGCTACTTGCCTCACATAACCTCCTTCTCTGATTCTTAGAATCCTTCACTAGTTCTGGCCCACTATCACCATCATGTTTGATGGGAAACTCTCTGAGAACTACAGATTACCTCTATGACTTGAGGAAAATGAAATCTTGCACATTGCAGAAGAGAATAAAAATGAGAATTTGCCCAAACATCATGCAAAGTGAGGAAAAGCAGACAAAGACGAAAGCAACCAATGAATAACCAGTGAAAACATAGAGATGAATAATAGGCACCAGCAGCACTACCAACATAACTATCACTACCACCACCACCACCACGACCACCACCACCACGGACAACACCACCACCACTACCACCACTACCACCAGCACCACCATGCGACCACCACCACCACCACTACCACCAGCACCACCAGCAGCAGCAGCAGCAGCAGCAGCAGCAGCAGCAGCAGCAGCAGCACCACCACCACCACCACCACCACCACCACCACCACCACG
>SZWC01014706.1:17571-42316 GCA_023375785.1 Penium margaritaceum
GGAAGGAGGGGAGGGCGAGAAAAGAAGGGGGGGGTGTGGGCGGAAGGAGGGAGAGGAGGGGAACGGGATCGAGGGAGAAGAGGGAGGGTAACGGGATCGAGGGAGAAGAGGGGGGGGGAACGGGATCGAGGGAGAAGAGGGGGGGAAACAGGAGAGAGGGCAAAGGGAGGGGGGGATGTAGAAGCAAGGGAAGGGGGGGGGAGGAGGATGGGAGCGAGGGAGGGTGGAGGACGGTGAAGAGGGAGAGAGGGGGGGGAGACGAGAGCGGAGGAGGGAGCAGCCGCCACGCGCCAACGCACGTGACGGGGGGGGGCGGACGGGAGGGGGGGTCGAAACGAACGCCGCGGAGGGGGGGGGAGTGCCGACGCGCGCCACGGGAGAGGGCAGCGCCAACGCTCGCCGGAAACGTGCGCCTAGAACGCACGAAAACGCCACAAATGCCCCACACGCCAGAAACGGGGAGCCGACCTCTACGACTCGAAGACTTCATTGGCGTCGGTCAAGGAGCGTCAGTGACGGAGAGGTGGAGGGGCTGGCGTTACGAAGCGAAGAAGCGAAGAAGCGGAAGCAGAGTCAGAAACGGAAGCACAAGTTCAGTTGGCTCGATGCCATGTTGAGAAGGGCACATGTAGAAGAAGTTAGATCAAGAAGTAATTTTCAGATACAAGCATTAGAGTACATGTACATGTGGTTTCTGCCCAAGCGCCATCGCACTTGGCTTGACGCTCACAAACGGTCATCGCAACGGCTCGTAACCATTGACTTAATGGGCACTTAGTTTAGAGCAAAACTCCTAACTGGGGCAAGGACACTAAATGCGCTTCCCTAATTCCTAGCACCACAAGGAATATTGACTACTTCAACAAACAATTCGAAATAAATACAAAAGGTTTGTGAAGTTGTGAAAGGATATACTCTATTCTCTTTCATAACAAGACTGCAATTTTGAAAGCAAAGATTAATGAAATTCTTAAATGCAGAATACTCATTGTGATGAATTATTTTTTGTACTTGTACATCAAACAAATTCACTCCTTGGCATACCAATTAATTTTGTGATGGCAACACTAATGACACCGAAATACTATCTATTCCTTTCAACATGATGGTGTTAAAATTCCCTTTCATGGTTCTTAAGAAGGCAACCTCTAAGTGTCATGCATTTTATACGTGAATGATGACCAAAAAAGCATAAATTGTTTTAAAAGAACATTTATTTATATCACAGTCAAGTATTACCTACAGCGAGACAACCAGTTTGACACTTCCACCTCCCACTACCAAGAGGATGGTTTGCAGCCACCCCTTGGTGATGCAGGGGCAGACCATCGCCAACCACACGCTGACTACAGGTCAACTTAAAGACCATTGCGCACAGTGGCCGACGGCTTGTCAAAGGACCCGATGACCACCCAGAGGCAAGCCACCAACCACCAAATGAGATGATGGCTCCATCGGTGGCCAAGGGGCCATGAGGCCCTTAAGGGGGAGGCTTGTGGCTTCTTCCCCTTGCCCTCGCTCGTCCTCCTTCCTAGCGAGGGAAAGCAAAGACAAGGGAGTGTAACAAGTGAGAGATACATGAGAGCAAAAGGAAATACATACATAGGAAATGGCTAATTTCGCCTCCCATATGATGCTTTTGCAACGACATGTGAAAACTAAAACACAGAATAATTAATGGAAAATTGCAAGTTACTTAAGCCAAAATTTTTTGCAACCTCACAACTTTGAGATAAGAACCCCCTCGTTTTGGACCCATAACAACGCGGCAAAGTGAGAAATGGAATTTTCCTCCACACAATACTTGAAATACACGTCTCCATACACAAGTTGGTGATGAAACTTTCCCCCACGAGTTATGGAAAGGGAAAATCCTCTTGAGTAAGTTCTGGACAACAATTTGCAGACTATAAACAAGACGTAAGAGCAAGAGCTAGAGGCATAACATGTTAAAATGGTTTTCAAAGCACGATGATTCGCACCATTAACAAAGCATTGGTTCCAAGGATTATGCCAAATGTATTACGCCATGAGCATCTAAGGGAATAAAAAACACTCAAATACGGAAAGGCCTTAAACCTTAATCGTTTTAAGCACTCTAACCAATAGAGAACTCTCCAGAATGTTTTTTTTGCAACCTCCTTAAGGCCTCTCCCATATGCTACATAGCTAGGTGAGACACCTTCGCAATGGCCTAACCTTGAACCGTCAAGTTTTCCCCTCTTCTCAAGGCTCCCTCTCTCCTCTTCAACAAGTGATTCCGACGGTTTCCTTCCCCTACCTTAATGACTCTCACAACGAACAAGCATTCCAAAAAGGAGGAGGAGCGTGAGACCTTGAATATTTTTTATTACGTTCCAGTATCACTAGTTAAAGGGGAACAGCGCCATAGAATGTAAGAGGCATCGAAAAACGTAAAAAGGAAGATAACAAAGACAAAACACTAGAAGACAATAAGAAGTTTGAAGGAGTGAAGGAGTTACTTGAGATCTTACGAATCCTTTCCATCTCTTTGCCTTTTTGTCACAATTCTAGCCATTCTCTTGTGTTGTATGTTTTGTTTTTCTATGTTTCAATCACTACGAATTGTAGTGAGTCACAACCAAAAAAGACCACTTTCAAAATCCACGTTCCTCCAAACACCATGGAAGCCGAAAAAAAATAGTAACTTAAAACCAAGTGGTTATGGTGACCGTGGTGACCTCCGAAACTAGAAAAAAAATATATCATTTCCTCACTCATCGTGAGAGCAAAGAGACTTTGAGGTGCAAAACTTCCTCAAAGTTGTAAGGTGACCCTCACATCAATCTTAATGTGCTAGTTGTACAAGTAACGAGCTGGCAAGTCTTGGACCACCCAAAAAAACAAGGGCAAGGTAGTGACAACCTCACCACACGCCCTTTTTTTATCCAAGTCGAAGGAGTCACTACCACGAGCATGCTTGCTAAACCATACCACAAAGGAAACTGGCGCCAAGCTTAAAGACATTAGGAAGCATGCAAAAGGCACAAAAGTGCTCCACAAGCGCTTTAACATGCAAATAGGCAACCAGCATGTGAAAAACGTTGCACTAGAGTAGGAACACTCAGACATGGACCCCTATAAAGAGCAGAACAATGTCGATTGCAAAGGCGATGAGGATCAAGTTCCTTACCGTTGCTATGAAGCAGTCTTCAGCCCATCGCTTGAGAAGAGCAAGATGCTTGCTAGATTACATAAAGTTTTCAACAACAACAAGGTTAATAAGAGCAACAAAGGTGCCAAAAGCATTGATGCAAGAATTGCTCGCTTCAACATGCCAAACAATGCCATCGCAAAGACAGTTCATGGTGATCGCCCAAGGCTTGCAGCGTTGTTTCCCAAGGCGCCAAGCTCACTCAAGATCACTATAGATTATGGAGGTGCGAGACCACTTGGGGGACAAGTGACGTACCCTACTTCATACGATATGATCACAATGGAGAACACCCACACCCACTTGATCATCGTTTATGGTGATAACCTCTAAAGATGGGACTCCCTAGAGGTGTGCACACAACCACTACCCTCACTCAGTGGGTAAAGGTGCGTGGAAAATGCTTGGCCCTTGAGGGTGATGCCAACGCTCTCACGACATGAAGGTAGCTGCACATATATTCCTACGTGCTAGAAAACGTAAATCAAAGCATCACAAATCTTGAGATTAATTGCAAACTATAGCGCTTTTCTGCTCATAAGGAAAGTCGCCAATATGATGATCTTAAGAAGGCATGGCAAAATGTGACTCGCGTGCAAATGCAAGATTAAACACAATGAGGCACAACTACTAGGGCCACCATTCCTGGTGATGACAACTTGCTTTCTTGAAGGCCGATCATGAACACGTCCTTCCTCCACAGTCTTGAGATCTTTTAAAAGGGTTCAAAACACATTGACAAGCTCCATTCTATAGAGCATATCATACGTGTATACAAGGCGCCACTCATTCACCAAAACCACCTTGCCACAAGGTAACATAAGGACAAGATCTTCAAGTATGTGGTCAAGGAGTGCAGTGCGCACCAACCAAATCTTAAGTGGTAGCCCATGCCAAGGGAAGCCTTTTACATAATCATGAGCAAGAAGGGAACCAAAGATGAGGTGGCCTATCACATCATCCATAATTTCAAGGACTTTAGGAAGAAAGGTAACTTGCTCAAAACCTACTTAAGCGAGTTAGCCACACTTGTGGAGTTAGACATAAACTTCATCGAGGGCCATGGGCTTCATGCCTTTATGTATAAAAATTGATTTTTTTTACAAAACTTGCTTGAAGTTCTTATAAAAGTGGATTTGAAGGACAAAACTACCATACTTAAAATCAACCACACTTGGACATGCTAGAACTCTTTGCCTCACAAAATGAGTGAAGTGTGTTGGGCGAACCCTAAGCACTAATCGAATGCATAGTCGAATGCGCATGAACAAGACATCCGTAAAATTTGCATGGATGCTACAAGGGCAGGAGGGGCAATAGAGCATCGGGGTGAGGGCAAGGAAAATTAGCCTCCAACGTTTCTAATAAAGAAAACAAGGACATCAAAAGCACCAAACCAAAAGAATTACTACACCCATGACAAGGTACAAGAGGTGGCCAAGCGTCGTAACAAAACCTTCCCCAAGGGACAGAGCCAGAATTTTATGCATCCTATGCACTTTAGGGCTCGGTGTTCTAAGGCAAGTGGTGGTGCGCAAGAGGCTAGGGTATTAACCGCAAAGCATCTCCATGTTGAAATGGTGTTACAAAAGGTTGCTAACATTATCGTCAATGTAGAAATAATCATTGTAATAGCCCCATACGTTGTAACGGACAGATACCTAAAGCGGCTTTTCCTTGCTTGTAAATAACGTTGCTAAGGAATACTAAAGACAATAATTGGATCACAAGTGAAGGTTCACGTTTTTAGAGGAGAATGATAAATAACTTCAGCTTTTGACGAGACCAAACTTCTGTGTTGTTTTCTCCATTCTCATGCAACCTCATTCTATACGTGCTAAACGTCACTACCCTTTTGACCTCGCATCTTTGGGTAAGATGCGTGATAGAACATGCTAATTGGTAGCAACACCACGATGCAAGATTTATGTGATGTAGTGATTCATGTAAACACCCTCAAAGCAAGAATTCAATCACATTAACGGTACAATTTGTTGACAAGTTTGACCCGGCCAAGTCTAAGGATTAGGAAATGCTAGCTAAGTTTACGTATCCCCATGAGATGAAGACTCAATTGGGTTAGTTATGGGAGTTACGACATACATCATGCAGATATAGTGTTTATCAATAACCGGGTTTGTCTTCATTGAGCTTATTCACTTGAAATAGTGGAGGTAAGATGACAATACAATTCAAAGGAAACCTATGTGGTGCTCTTGTGAATGTAAGGGCAAACTCAAGAATACATGAATTGCGTAGAAACCAACACTTCACCCGATATGTTACCGTGAAGGTGTCCCATAAAATCGACGGTTGTCGACGGTGAAAACAATGTAATACTTGTGGTTGATACTGGTAGAGCAACAATATTTATGCAAGTGTATATACAAAATGTCACAAAGAAGCTACATAACCTTCTTCACACATTTGACAAAATGTTGAGTGATTTTGGGCTCTGTGAAAACAAGGTTTGTAAGTGCTTTGAATCAATGTGATTGATCCTTGGAAAAGGACAATGTCACATTACACTCTTTTTTATTGTGAGTACTAGGGCAACCCCTCTGTTCAAGAATTGTACCGCCTAAATCAAACAAAAAGGCAAGAGGCTGAATGCAAAATCCAAAAGTGTCTTACAAATGGGAGGACCGAGCCAAGTAGCTTGTTACACGGTGTGCCTTTCCTTTCTTCTAGCAAAAACGATGGTGGTTTACTCATGTGCATGAACATCAAGGCATTGAACATGCTAATGGTGAAAATTGTATTCCACTTCTTCCATGTTGTACACATGTTTGACCAACTCCATTTAGGCAAATTCGTTTTTGTTGTTAGATTTTTCTCAAGGGAACCATGAACTACGTAAACAAGAAGATGGTATTCCAAAAAACGTGTTTCACATGCACATTGGACACTACCACTTCTAACTTTCATACTTCAAGCTATCAAACGCCCAGCGAACATTTGAAGAACAAATAAACCAAACGTATACAATGGAACTCCGTACATTTATCTTGGTTAATTGAATGACATGTTGGTTTTGTCCAAATCAAGAGTGCATTCAACATAAGAGTAAAGTCCTTGATGTTATGATCCTTTAAGGACAAAATTCTATGTATATGTAGGAATATCCAAGTTTGCACAACATGAACTCAAACACTTTACACACATCACTGGCAAGGACAATGTCCATGTCGACTACAACAAGGTCAACATGTTGCTAGTCCGGCCTGGAGTAGCAACACCGGAAACGTGTTGGGCACACTCAGTCCTTGTTAAGCTTTATAAACAATTTTTGACTGTTCATGCAAGAACATTAGACTCTTGTACTGTCGCTAACCAAGCTCACACAAAACGACATGCATTTCGATTGAATTCCTAATTCTCAAATTGCCTTTCTCAAAGATAAAGGGATTCAATCCGCAACTCCCGGTTTACCTCTTCCACACCCATGGCAATCGATAAAGGTGCGATGTGATGTGTCATTAGTAGTGCTTGGATATTTCATCATGTAGTATGGTCACCTATGTGCATATAAAATCAGAAAACTCATCCCTGCCAAAACGTGATATACAACCAAGGATCAAGAGGGTTTCCTGATGGTACACACTTTCAAGATGTTGTGATGTTATCTCAAGGGCGCAAAAGAGAGTGTGATTGTCATAACCAAACACGACCCATTGGTGTCCTTCGAAATGCAACTGTACCTGTTAAGACGAGAGGTGCGTTACAGCAAAGACTTAAGTAAATTCTCATTCACGTGGGAATATCAGCGAAAACATATTACGTGGCCGAACCACCTAGGCAATATTGTATGGTAATCAAACAACCACTGAGGTCAGTGGGTGCTTTATGGCCATTGCGACAAAAACGCTACAAACACCAAATTCCCCTACACATCTACAACAACCACCTTAACAGACTATCCACCACAACCATTTTTGAAACAGAATTCAAATTACGTACTATACGCATTCATGGTTTTGAAACTCTCAAAATCTAGACAAGTACCAATGGCTAGAGGCCGTAAGAATCTCTTGGCAAGGAGAAAAAGTTGTCCAGGAGTTAAGAGAGCTCTGAGCAAAGATGATCTCCTGCTTACATGACCAGTCGGTCTCCATTTATACGAGACCTGAAAAGGTTGAATAGGCTCCTTTGGACCACTATTAGTGGCCAAGAATGAGTGTCGATGTTTATAACTATTACGTGACATGTCATCCATGCCTCTGAAACAAAGCTAGTAATAAAAGATTGTCTCACTCCTAATGAGCTTCCCATTCCTAGGAGTCCGAAGGAGTGAAATTACATAGACTTCAATGCTATTCTTCTACACTACTCGTTGTGGATATTCTCACAAAAATGATACACTTCATTCACACAACCACTTTTGTGAACACGGATACGACCAATCATCTCCTCACTGAGGGGATCATACAGTACCACGACTTGTCGTTGTGCATTATCTTCGATCAAGATAGAACATTTGCCAATACATTCTAGCAAAAAATGCATAACTTCTTTGACACCAAACTACAAACATTCACAAATTTTCAACCTCCATCTATCATATCAACAAAAGGCATGAATTGCACTTTCAAGCAGATGCTCCGAATGTACACATGCTTTTCCATGGGTGGGAGGATAGGACAAATTCTTCGCACTAGAAAAGTTAACACCAAAACACTTGATGAACGTGTGTACATGGCTTACACCGTTTATGTTCAATATTTAGTGGTTCCCTCTTCATTCATGAAGAGTGGGAGAATTGGAGGACAGGTTCCTTGTGCTCAACTTTTATTGTGTATATACTCCCTCTTACAAGAGGTGGAATCACCTTCAACAAAAGGCATATGCGAATAAATGTCGCCATGAGGTCTTGTTTGATATCTGTGAAAACGTTTTGTTTTGAACTGAAAATCTACACCCAAAGTCGTCAAGGCTACAAAAGATTCTATCATAGTTCATTGGGTCATTTCCCTTTATTGCATGCATCTAGTTGATGGCATATCGATTCCTGCTTTCACCGAGTATGAAGATACATGACATGTTTCATATGAGCTTTTTGGCTCCATATACAGCAAAGGGAACCGTTCGACCACCACAGGCAATCCTCACTACCGAAGGCCAAAACATAGTTCTTTGTCTACTCCAACATCAAGAACGTTCACTCCAGACATTAGTGTGGACCTCAACATAACTCACAAGAGCTCGAATCTTGGTTGTCCACAATTGTGATCAACAAGCACTTAAGCAAGCAAAAAGCTTGCACATATGGACTCGTGTCAAGGGGGCACCACCTAAACGTGAAGAAAGTGAACATGCTCGTAAGGAGACATTCATGGACTGTGACAATATGAGGTTGCGGACGCCCAAAATGGCTATCTCGTGGATGTTCACGCCTAAAGGCAAGAGGCGGATAACCATGTTAATCAACAAGTTGCAACATAATTCCATGATCCATGCACATACTCATATTTAGTTTATGATCAAAATTATTGTTTTTTTATATAGTGTATCCAACTCACTATCCATCACTCCCACTTATTGCTCATTTACAGGGAAGGTCCATAATGAGTGGTGATGAGTGTTGCAAATGGGGGTGTGCGGCCCTCCTAGCTCGCATTAGAAAGGAGGTGGTTTGCAACCACCCCTTGTTTATGCATGGATTGGCCAATGGCTAGCCATGGGCAGGTTAGTGATCGGGAAGGTGGCCAGCGGCCGATTAGAGGACTTGTTCGCCACCAATCGAGAAGCTACTAGTCACCGATCAAGTTGGTGACTTGATCTTTGGCTGAGGGGTAATGATGGCCTCAAGGGCAAGTCTTGTGGCCTCGTACCCTTGCCTTCTCTTTCCCTCCTCACTAACGAGTGCGAGAAAGGATAAGAGACGCAAAAGAGAGATACGCGAGAAGAAAGGGGAAGTGTCAACACGAAATCACCGACCGTTCCTCGCATGCAAGTATTTCTTACCTATGCATCAAAACAAAAAATTGAATTTGTTTATGACAAAGTGCGAGTTTCAAATTCGTAAACCTCATGTAAACTCGCGATTTTGAGGTAATACCCCTTTCTCTTGGACCAAAAACGAGGGGTTGAAGTAAAAATACAAGTGCGCCTCCGGAGACTCAAAGTATTCAAGTCCCCTTGTATGTGTTGTTGATGATGATTGCCCCAAAGAGTGAGGCAAAGGGGAGAAGCCCTCAAACGAGCTGTTCACACCATTTTCCAAACTCCAACAATGACCTAAGTTTAGGAGTTGGAGACATGACAAGTTACAGTTGTTGTGTGACCACCATACTCATGTTCATAACCATAATTTTGTCTTGTGTCTTCATATGAAGAGGAAAGAAATCTAGCTCGATCTTGTTACTTGTTTTTAGCTATCTGATCTCAAGCCTCAAATATACCAAGATGGGAAGTTTGCATACGTGTTAATACTACGATGTGAATTCTTCTTAAGTAGACCACCATGTCCTAACCTATCATTAACTTTATATTAGTGCAATGATATTTTAGGCCTCTATTTACCCCAATGAGCATAAATCATCCAAGAAAAATCGTACCTTCAGATGAATATGTGCAAACTTTGACAAAAGTTTGATAATGTTTCATTTTAACTTGGCCTAGTGAGATGGTGGGAGTGATATGTCCATGTCTTCCATATTTAGCTTTTTATAAAGAAAACATATTGTACAAAATATCCTTTAATTCCACTTTTCACGAAGATTTTTTCAATTTAAAGAATGAAAAACAAGGTAACATTATGAGCTTTTTATGACTAAAAGTTTTGTGTATCTATAAGATGCGTCTTTACTTATTAGTTGAAGATTATGTTATGAATTTTGGAATCAATTACACCCACAATTATGAAGCATGAAACATTGAATAAATACATGTAAGTATGTGTAGGTAACAATGTGAATTGTCATAATGATGTTTTATGATGATTCATGCATGTGGATGTTCTGGAGAAGAAGAATGTTTGTTAAAACATTCCATCATCATGAAATAAAAATTATTCTCTGAGGCATAAGAAATACATGCATGTTAGAAGTTTTATGACACATGTAGTGTTTTTGATGTCCTTTAATTCACGGGATGAATCATTCAACATTTGAAACATCATGCGAAGAGGGATCTTCACTCTTGACTTGTGACACTGTGAAAAAGCATGGGCATCGAGTTAAATTGTGTCGGGTATATGTATGACCACATAATGGTTTTCTTGCATAAGTAATGAGGTTATCTGTTTCTTCATAGGATGAACGACGTTGCTTCGCTTGTGCATTGTTTTACAAGGTTTCAGAATCCACACTAGGGTTGTCTTGGTTGGAAGCTAGAAGGTGAATGCTAGACAAGAAAGTTTGGAGCAATTTGTGTCTTCTTATGTTCACCTTAAAAGTGGAGCATGGTTCTCTTTATGTTCACCACATTTATGTGTGTTTTGATTTTTGCTTCTTTTCATTCATCCATATTCCCATTGAAGAGTTGTTGAACCCTACAATTCATTGTTTTATCAATGTCGTTTAACATTAGGATGGTTTTGTCTATGTACCCTGGCTTTCAAATCAATGAGGACGAATGCAAGCCCTGAAAGGCATTTTGAGAATGACTTTTTGAAAGCCAACACTCCGCCTTCCTTCCCCTGCTTCTGCAGTAACCTGCACCTCCAACCGGAAACGTCAGTTTTCCTTTTCCGAAAAACTGACGTTTTTGTGTTTGCAAGGCACGCCAGTTGCGACGGCAGGGCCGTCATTACAACGAACCTATTCTTGCTGGATTTGTGTCTTCCAGCTTTCGACTTTTTACAATGAGAAACACACCTTGATCTGCGATGCGCGGGAGATCACCGAGCCGTTGAGGTGGCATGCCAAAGGTTTTTTTAGCCCAAAACTTAAAAAACTGAAGCCGTTAGGTGGACCATATCTGCCGGCAATTTGCCGCTCGGTAAGGGTTTGCCGCGTCAAATTTCGACCTTTGACCTTTCCCCGCCAAGATCGATGCCGTCATCGTGGCCAGCGATGCAAGGTAAGATAGATACGACAAAGGTGGGGGTCTTGTCGTCTTGGTGGCTGGTTATGTCGGACAAAGCGGATCGTGGCCACGACTGGGAAAGGGTTAGTGGGAAGGCAACGCGTTGTTCCGGCGCCCAGTTTTCGTATTGATCTTGTGTAATGCTTCTGGAAATTGTGGCCTTCGCGACAGTGGCGACGTCAGCGATGTCTTTTTTTGTAGTAACGACATCGCTGTTCGATTTCGCATTGCTTTATAGGTCACGTCCTACGTAGCCGCGCGACTAGCGATTCTACGTGATGTGGAAAACAATGGGAACAAGGAGCAGGTGTTGCACGCAAAGAGTGCATAGGGTTACATAGCAACCGAGCAAAAACATTCAGATTAGCATCCCTTAAGGGGCTAAAAAATTGCCCGCAATCCAGACCATATAATTGAAGGAGTTCCATGAGACTTTCCCTTCTCCATGGAAGCAAAAACTGGTTGTAAATGAACTGCCAGACTGTCAATCGCATTCGTTCAAACTATTTTTGTTCGCCCATGCATGCTCAGTAACATTGTGTATGGTTTGGGCGAACTCTTCCTAGAATAACTCAAGCTATGCTAGATTTATTCCAGCTTTTGTGGATGAAAAAATTAAAATACAAAAAACCAAAAATTGAATAAATGCACTAGATAATGCAGTTTCATGTAAAACAATTCACCAACATATTGAAGAAGAACCTCAAAACGCATTTCTTCTGTTTTTTTAAGAATTTGGTTCCACATCATGATAATGAGATGAAACAAAATCTATTTGAATGAAATTATTTTGCTCTTCTCTTTTGAACTTGCTAGTTTCACACATTTACGCTTAACTTAACAACAAAATAACCTTTGACACATTTGGATGAGTTTTGAATGTTTCATTATGTTATTAAGATGAAGTGAATGAAGAAAAATTAATATTTTTCCTTCTTCTATGATGGTGGTTGAATTTCTTTTCTTTCAATTACATTTTGGCCCTCTTTGAAGCCGAGTTCACGAGTCTCAAGAGTTTGCCGTGACGACCAATCATGTGAAACAGGATAGGAAGAGGCCAAGGTTGGAACCAACAGAACGTACAGTCCTTATCCTTTTGCTCTGGCGTGAGACTTATGATTCCGTACTATCTAGGGTCTATTCGGACATCTAGGTCGATGTCCGTGATTTTTCTTTTGGGCCAACCTTGATAGTGCGTCCGCGGACGCCAAGGGGCACACAGTCTAACAAATTCTTGCACCCTAATAAGTGGATACGTCAAAAAAATGACCGATCCACCAATCACAATTTTCTTGCGACACAAACACAAAAAAGCAAGAAAAAAAGGGTTAATATGTAACCCAAAAATCTGTGCAATCCCTCGTAATTTTAGTCAAATATCACGTTTTTCAGATGTTTTTCACAAACTTGATTGTTGATGATCTAACGAATGTCATGCATTAGATGTATTTGCCCATTTCCACCAGTTATTTCATTCATAATGCAAAGCTTTACTTTTGTGAAGCATCAGGGTTCCATACCTCGTCAAGATAATGCGAATCCAACGCTATCTGACCGCACCATGATGCAATGGTTGCATGCCTTACTTCCACTTCCCACTAAACTGCAAAACCCCTTGTCACTTCCACCATTCCAGTCTCCCTCTATCCATATTGATGCCACGAAGTGACAGCGAACCACAAAAGTTCAACATGAGCACCATGCAGTCTAGTGGAACATTTAGTACAGGAGGTTCCCATTGGCCATCCTCACCTCATACTTCTCATCTATCACTTTCTACTACCAACTAGTGTGTGTATGTGTGTGTGTGTGTGTGTGTGTGTGTGTGTGTGTGTGTGTGTGTGTGTTATACCTCAATATCAAAATGAATGTGTTTGTAGCTATGTACCGTCGCCCAAACAATGTGAAGCATAATGACCTTACTGTTGTTTCTTTCATCAACTTCAACTACCAGCAACTTGCCGACAGTTTCAACTCGAACTTTGCTTGTAAATGCATGTGCCAAAACCCTTTGTCTGAATAAAACCACACTTTGACCGCCATGTAATAAAAAACACAATCAACCTATCAGTGCCTACGCTTCTTTGTCGTGGATTTTCAGAGAGCCTTAAGCTTGAGCTACCCATATTGTGCACCATGCATCCCCCGATTTTGGCAGTTTCACATGGAAGGGAAGAGTACAAGCGTATAAGTAATGAAGCGTTGGCTGTTTTTCAAAGTATTGGTGAGTATTTGAGAGGGAAACCGTCCTCGTACACATGACACTTGAATAGTACGACAACCTTGGCAGGTAGCGTGGGTGGATGGTGTGCGTGCACAAACCTCGGGCAATGAAATTGCCTAAGCATATGGGCATCGCAAGGTATCTCACAACGGTTTAGATCCACTCAAGTTACAACAACCGCAGTCGAATATTACCTTTGGCGTACGACAACATCTGGTTAAGTGGCAACTAGCTCGACTGCTTACATGGAAGATGCATCTGCCTCATATAATGTTTGGGTTAAACTGAACTTACAAACCTTAAGTAAGCTTGTCTTTGAGGCCTCCTACAACCATGGTTTGATATGGCATAAAAGCTCTTTATGTGTGGTAAGGAATTAGGCAACAATGTATCCAATTGGAAAGAGGCCCACGTTCTGATGGAAAGGACACTAGCTCACCAAATGAAGATTTTGTTTTATCAAGAGCACCAAATGCACCACAAGGGAGTTGAACGATAGATTGACAAGGTGGACGGTATAGTCTCCAAGGCGTAGCGCATCGAATTTGTGATAAAGGGTGATGGATCTAAGTTACCATGTGCACAAGCCACTGCGGAAATCAGTGTGGATATGGACTTCCACTTCTTTGTAATGTGGGTAGTTTTAGAGGTGCTTCGTACTGATGGAGGGTTATGTTAGCTTTTTGTGCATTCAAAATATGCTCTTTCTGAAGAGGTGAAGAAGGAACTCCTAACAAGCATTTCACCATCCTAAAAATAGCACATGGTGGTCATAAAAAACAAGATCCAAGCCATATGTATTAGTATAGTGGATGTTGTTGCATGCACAAACATGGATGCTCATGTAGACAACTAAGAGGAAGTTGTCTAGGCATTGCAATGTCATGTAAAACAATGAGCTTCATAAAGACACTTTATGTTGTTGTTTAGTCATTTGAACAGTGCAATCTACATCGCGTCATTTATTCCTATTCTAGCATTATCCTATCGTATATAAGCTCTCTACGATTTGCTGTCATTATCTCGCTACCACATGGCCACATCACCATAGCAAGAGCCTTTTAGATTGTCACATCATGTTGGTGGCTGTATCAAGTGTATCATACATTCCTTCATTTCCATCACACCCTCCACATCTTCGTGCCATTGAATCAAGTTGTGCATTGCACAACATTTGAGAATGAGGCTTGGATGAAAGTCAATTGCAAACATGGACACACCATGTACAATGTAGAACATCCCTTCAAGACTCAAAAGACATGTTCTATCATGGAGTGTGTGACAAGCTCTTCCCTTTCACCGGGTGACAAGCTCTTTCCTGTCATTGTGATGCAAAACACTAAAGTCAAGATCTTGTAAGTCGAACCACCTTCCATAGCATGAGGTCATCAGGCCATACCCCACCAGTACCACGTACCATCCATAAAGAGGTTTTTATTGGAAGGAACACTGAAACCATTACAGCGGACAGCATGTTAAGTGCGTGCATCGTGAGCTGGTCCTTCCCAAGCAAATGTTACATGTGTAAAGCACAAACCTTGCTTGAAAGAAGAGAGTTTTGAGTGACTTGGTTGTATCTACTTTTTAAAGCTGCCCATCAAAAGTGAAAAACAACCACATGTGTGCCATCAATACTATCCACTAACTTAGTGCACACTCATGTCTGGAAAGGCACATTGGTGAAATGTAAACATCTTGTAATCCATGGATAGCACCATTTATAACATACTCCCATGCGCACAAAAGTTTTCGAGTATGCCAATCCACAATGTTGATATCGTCCAATGTGTGTTCAACATGTATAGAGGATGGCCGTTGTTAGTTTTTTCAATCAAGCTTGGTCTCATGAGGAAGTTGTTGTGCATGTTTTGAACATTGAGGTAAGTGAAAAGAATCTCCAATAATGCAACAATGAGTTTGCGTAGAAGGTCAAAATAATTTGCATGGAGATTAGCTAGATGGCGATTGAGTGTCATGCTTGTATCATGTCAACGAAGTTCATGACCCATGGTAGAGGACAAGAAGACCTATAGCAAGCAAGGCTACTCTATGAAACATGGGCCAAATACCAAATGCATGCAAGTGGGGAGTGACGATCAGCATGTTCAGCGCAACTGTCATCAGTTGCTCCCTATGACAACTCATCCTGTCATCCATTAACGAGTCTTTCGTGACACCCTGTTGGCACTAGTGGTTGTGGAGGCACCCTCAAGGATGCCTAGCTCTCATTGATGCATGCTACCAGTGTTTCGGACAGCCAATGGACACCTTTGGTGAGGAGTGTTGAGTACAACGATCACAGATGTGAGTGGGTAGAACACGTCGCATCTAGTAGAACTGAACCAAAACACATTTCTTCTACCTGGCATAGTAGGATTACACCCAATTCTTAAAGCGTGTGATCTAAGCTTTCTAGTGCATCTATGCACGTCCAAATCGAAGTAGTAGAGCCCCTTTCACAGCCAGAAAAGTGACCCTTGGTGGAGCCGCCCACCTTGCCTTCCATGCTTGGCAACAGTAGGCGCTCTGACGATGACTCGTCGCAGCGCCTTGCCTCGCAAAAATTCAAGGAGAATTTCATCATGGTCAAGGAGGTCATTCTAGGTATTTTGTGTCCTTGGTGCATTTGGAGCTCGTTGCGGATGAACTCAGATCACTGGCGGTGGATTATCCCACCACCCATGGCGGGTACCAGATTCCAACCGCCCAACACACGAACTTGGGGGTGGGCTAACTTTCTGAATACTCGCTCAAATTGAGCGATTAAAAACTCGATCCTGCATGGGAAAATCCAAGAAATCCAAATCCAGATTGAGATCAGGCGTACGACCACTACTTGGTGGTCGAACCAGGGATTAAGATCAATGGAACTCATGGCAAGGGCACACCATGTCAACAATCTCCCCCTTGCACCGCACCCTTCATGCCCTGTCCTTGGAACCTATAGCATTTTGAACCTCACAGCGCAGATCGAGATCCATGCAGCTTGTTTCATGTATGTCCTTGGGCTGTGCCTTGGCCATGGCGTCGGCGAGCATGCGCTTAGTGCCACAATGTACAATAGCCGCATCTCCCTTTGCCACCATGTCTCCCGCGTTGTGGTGAAAGATCTCAAAGTGATTGGTCCTCCTGTGTAGCACAGGGTTTTGGTTAGGGCTGATGGCACTCGTGCTTCCTTCAAGAAATCTAGATCTCCCTTAGCAGGCACTACAGCCACACCACCTCCTTTGCGACTTCCGCGAGCGCGATGTACTTCATTTCGGTGCGTGACACGGCCACACAATCCTACTTCCTGCTTGCCCATGGAATTGCTACACCACCAAGCACAAACACATTACCTGACATTCATTTTGTGTCATCCACATCATCAGCCTAGTCGGCATTGGACTAGCCGACCAACTCGAGGGAGTCGTCATGCGCTCCCCCTCTAAACATGAGCCGCGACTGTTTTGTCGCCTTAAGATAGTGGAGGATCCGCTTCAGCGCTTGCCACTGTAGTGGCCCAAAGTCAGCGACATAGCGTCTCACTTGGCCCTTAGCAAATGCAAGGTTAGGCCACGTTGTCACCATGGCATACATGATGCTCCCCACAATGGACTGGTACGACACAAATGCCATCTCCTCCTCCTCATCCATGCTCGGCCCCACGCGCGAGCTTAGCTCACATGTGGTGGTCATGGGTGTCCCACTGGGGTTGCACTCCTCCATGTTGTAGTGGCGGAGCACCTCAAGCACATACTTTACCTGCCCCATCGCTAGCGTGCGTGCCTTGCGATCGCTTTTGATGGCGACGCCGAGGTAGTACTCGAGCTCGCCCATGCCGGTCATTTTGAACCGACTGCCGAGCTGTCGATTCAGGTTCACCAACTCTTCCATGTCCAGTGACGCGAGGATGAGGTTATCCACGTAAAGGACCATAATCTGGTGCAACCTTAGGTGCTTCCGCATGTACACGCTCCACTCCCCTTCGTAGTAGTTGAAGCCAAGCTCAGCCATGAAGCTTTACATCTTCATGTACCACATGAGTGGCGCTTGATTTCAGTCAATGAAGCGCCTTGCAAAGCCTAAACATCTTCATGGACGGTGCGTACACCCCCTCCGGCACCTCCATAAGGATCTCCTTGTCCAGATTGTCGTCGATGAATGTGGTTTTCACATCCATCTGGTGGACTTCGTAGTCGAGCGTCGCCCCGCTGAGAGGATGGAGCGGATGGAGGCAAACTTTGCCGCCGATGCGATGGTCTCATCGTAGTGTTCACCTTTTTGTTGGGTGTACCCCTTCGCAACCAGCCGCGCCTTTGACCGCCCCACCTTCTCCTCCTTTGTGAGATTCTTCTTGAAGATCCACTTGGAGCTGATGATTTTTGCGCCATCCGGCCTGCCAATCAGCTGCCAAGTGCCATTCTCTTCATGGGAGGCAATACTAGATTTCATAGCTCCCTTCCACTCAGCCACATCGTTCCGTTAAAAAGCCTCCTTGACGGTCTTGGGCTCCTCTTGCAAAAAGAACGCTCAAGCAAACCCAGTCTATAGGCCCTGCGCATCATCAAACTGTTTTGCAGTCCTCCTTACGCGTCCGCTTCTCTAAAGCTACTCTTGTTGAGGCTCCTACTACTATTGTTGTCGCTGTTGCTGATGTTGCCCTCTCGCAGCGCCACTTGAACACCTGGCCTGCTCCCCCTTTCTTGGGGACCGTGTACATGCGAGATCACTCCCCGCCTCCTCATTCAGCTCCAATGTTGCTAGTGCTTTGGACTCATTGTCTGATTCAGCTAGATGCAAATCAGCCGCTCCCCCATCCCCCGGATGGTTCCCGATGCTTGGAGCTACTCAGGTGTCACCCTCATTTGTGTCCTTCGGTGTCTCCCCCTCGAGGAGTGGCAGCCACTCCCCACGCTTGGAGAGACCCGCATCCTTGTCCGTCAAACTGTTGTCCTTGTCGAACGTGACATCGTGACTCTTCACAATCTGCTGCCTCAGTAGGGTGAAGAGTCAGTACGCCTTGCTCCGGCTCTCATACCCCACAAAGATGCACCGACTAGCTTACCTCATTCCTCTGTGCCTGCACAACAACATGTGAAACGCAGCCAAACATACGAAGGTGAGCCAGATTTGGCTTCCTCCCACTCCACACCTCTTGTGGCGTGTTGCACACCTTGGTCTCTACATCCTTTAGCTTCTTAGTCAGCGTCACGTTCATTATGTACGCCGCTATTTGTGCCGCCTCGCCCCAATAGCACTAACCGAGACCGGCATCGCTCAACATGGACCAGACCATGTTGAGTATGGTACAGTCCGCCCTCTCAGCAACTCCGATATGTTGTGGAGAATGTGGCGTAGTTCTTTGCCACGCGATTTGCTTGCCCTTCATCCATGCCAAGCAGCCCTCATACTTGCCGCCATTTTCACTTTGGAATGCCTTCGCCTTCAACCTTCTTTGCCGCTCCACTCCCGTCACAAACACATGCATGCACGACAAGACATCGCTCTTCCTCTTGATGATGTGGAGGTGGAGCTTATGGCTGTGATCATCGATAAAATTCATGAAGTAGCGAGCACCCCTCATGGAGCTCTCAAATGGTCCACACACATGTGTGTGCACCGCCTCCAACTTAGCCGATGCACACGTTCCTTTGCCATCAAACGACTATCGTGTCGCCTTGTCAACCACACACGGCTCACACATGGTATTCTTGGTTGCATCGAGGCTTTTGACCTGAAGACTCCGCACTGCTTCCTTCTTCGCCGTGTCCCTCGTAGTTTAGGGAGCAATGTGACACGGGCGACGGTGCCACATGTTCAGGTCTCCGCCGTCCTTCTTCGCCAGATGGGCAACGTTGGCCCCCGCCCAACTACCAAGGATCTTTGGACAAATTAGGTACAGGTCATCCTCTCGCTTCCTGTGTGCAATCACCTTGCTGTTTTCCTCCTTCTAAACGATGGCCTCCTTTTTTAAGAGCCCTTCAGCCCCTTGTCGATAAGGCTTCTCACAGACAGCGGATTTGTCCCAAAATTGGGGATGTGGAGCACGTCGTGAATTGTGCTCGCGACAGCCTCACCATCCACATATATCTCGATGCAAACGTTACCTTCACTAACAGCCAACTCTGTTTGGTCGTTGGCCACCGTCATTTGCAACTCTGAGGCACTATAGGTGACAAATGCTGCATGGTTCCATTGCTTGTGATGGCTTGGTCTGAATTCGATCACGGAGACTCCCGGATTTGTCAAGTCGATGGACTCCTTTGCCATCATTGCAAGGTTGTCCTTCTTTCCAGATTTCCACGGCTGGTCCGAGTTCTTGTTCGGATAGATGTGTGCATAGTGGCCTTCCTTGCCGCACACGTAGCACTCCCCATTCTTGTCACCTTCATTAGTACCCTGCTTGGCAACCTTCCCCTTCTTGCCTCCCCCTCCACCTTGAGGGCGGACGGCATAGGCGGAACTTGATGTTGCCCCACTCTCTCTCCCACCACACCGTATCCATCCATTGCGGACGTGATCATCCACCTTCGCATACTTCAGGTCATCGGCGGACCAGCCGCCTATAGAGGTGATCATGGGACTCCAACTGTCCGGCAAGGGCAGGAGGAGGATCATGGCTTGCAACTGAGGGTAAACCTTCCATCCGGTGGCTACACACTAGATTGTAAGGGACTTAATCTACTACTGGATATCCATGATGTTTTCGCCTTTGTTGGCTCTGAGGGTGACCAGCCTCTTGAAGACAAAGAGCTGGTTAGCAAGGTTGGTGGACTGATAGATGGTGTAGAGCTTCTTTCAGGCCTCCGCGGCCTCCGTGCATCCTTGAATTAGTGCGCACTACGTCGGAGCTAGCGCTAACACCAACAAAGCAAGCACCTTCTTGTTGCGCTTCTTGTACTTGTCCACTTCCTACGGCATCGCGGTATCAGGAGGGACAATCTCTTTGCCGTTGACCTGCTCAAGCAGGGCTTTGTCATCAAGGTAGACTTCAAACTGCCACCCCCACAAAGGGAAGCCATTCTCGTCAAAATTCGTGGCTACGCCAATGTTCTCTTGCTCGATCGTTGCCATGGTGCACGGCGGTAGCGTGGAAGTCGTAGAGCTAGGCATCTTCTAGGCATGTGGGTCCATGACCCTTTGTTGGCACCAGTGGGTGTGGAGGCACCCTCAAGGATGACTAGCTCTCACCGATACACGCTACAAATGTTTCGTACAACCAATGGACAACTTTGGTGAAGAGTGTGGAGCACAAGGATCGCGGATGCGAGTGATGAAAATACGTTTCATTCAGTAGAACTTAATGAAAACACGTTTTATTAATTTTCATAGTGAGATTACATCAGATTATTATAGCGTGTGATCTAAGCTTTTCATTGCATCCAATTAGACCCAAAATAGAGCAGTAGAGCCCCTGCTACGGCCGTCGAAGTAACCCTTGGTGGAGCCGCCCACCTTGTTTTGCACGCTTGGCAACAGGAAGCGCTTTGACGATGACTCGTTGGAGTGCCTTTCCTCTCCCAAAAGTCAAGGAGAATTTTGTTCTAGTCAAGGAGGTCCTTCTAGTTACTTCATTCATGCCCCTGGTGGATTACCTTGCCACCCATGGCTGGAACCAGATTCCACCCACTCAACACCCGAACTTCGGGGTATGCTAACTTTCTTAACACTCACTCAAGTGGAGTGATTCAAAGCTCAATCCTGCATGGAAAAATCCTCAGTGATTGAACCAGGGAGTACAATCAATGGCACTCATGGCAAGGGACACACCATGTCAACAGTCTCAACCAATGAGCTCGGGTTCAAACCCCACGATGAAACATCACACTTTGATAAAACCGTGTCCATACGACAATTGCAAGAGAAAACTCGTTCTTGGCACACAAAAACATAAGGCATGGTCCGTTTATGACCAATCACGGCCAAAATATTATTGTACGTTGACATCCTACTGCAAAAATCAAGTGCCTGGACAATGCACGAGTTTTCTCTACCCTTGAGGTCACTGAACCACCGGTGCTCCTGGGCCGTTGTCAGTGAATGTGTAAGATGTGCTGGAGGGCAACTTTCTCCTTATGGAGTGGTAGTCAATTTCCAAGGACAGCATCAATGTCCAGTTAATGGTTGGTCTGGCATGCCACAATTCATCGACACTATCCTCCTGGTTTTACGACCTCAACATTGGTGGTGTTTCTTGCACTCTGCATGACCTTATCCAATCATTCATTGGACATGGTTTGGATGATCATCCCAGGCTGTGTAGAAGGCCTGACATGTGACGAACGTCAAGGTCGTGTAGGTTTGAGGACAGGTTTGAAAGGGAGACTACGGTCTACGACTAGCCCTTGACTAACAAGCGATGAGAAGGAAATGGGTTTCCTCCGTTCTCGTGATGTCATCATGAGAAATGTTGTGATGTATTAATGTAAATCATTGCTTGAAAGCCATTTACATTGTTCTAACACAAAATTAAAGTGATATTCAAATTGTCCTCATTGACAACCAAAATCTCACACATAAACCAACAAAAAAACGATTAAAGGGAACAAAGCACTACCTCACCCTGCCCTCGCCTTAAGTTGGAACCATCAACTTAGCTCATAATCAAACACCTCAACCTCTAATGAAAACATGTCGACCCTTCTTCTTTCAACTCTTGCAAGTAGAGCCACGCCGGCCACTTGACAAAGACGAGCTAGACATCGATACATATCAGAGATGACTTTGATACATTTCTCTACCTGAGCGCAAGTTGAACGTTTGCAAAGCCTATGATGTCATAAGTAAGTGAACAAACACGTGTTTTCCACTGATCTTGTGTGAGCCAAGGCAAGAATAGCGAATGGCAATGGACAAGGGCGATGGAGAAATGGCTTAATAGGGTCACGTTCCTGCTCAACCCTTGTAGATAGAAAATTTCTTGGGAGCCTCAAATGTTGATGTCCTAAAAATGGATCAATGGCCCTAACCCCCTTCCATTTGTCGTGCTCCATATATGTAAGTTGCTATAGGAGTCCACGTGCAACAGATATAGGATAGCCTGCTCAGGGATAACCAACAAAATCTTTGACCGTTACCTTCTACTCTAGATACAAAGTGGTGAAAATATTGACAATCCTATGTTTTCTGACGTGTAACCCTTATGTACATCCACCTCAAAACAATGTATCCCATTCGTCCCTATCGTTGAACAATAGGCCCCATTCATCCTTGCCTTGAAACAATAAGCCCAAATTGTCCTTATTTCTCAACAATAAGCCTCGTTCACCCATGCCTTCAGAGATTAAGTCCCATGCATCCCTCTCACCAGTTGAGCTCTCCATTTGACAGTATATCATCATTATCGTACAAAGGACAAATTCAATTTTCCATTAGAAAGCCATTGAGTTCAGCTGTTGTATTGTGATGTATAAAGGGGATTACGTAATGATAGCCTCCATATTCATGCGAGTTTTATGTACATGCATGCAAGCAAGGAAATAGTAGGATGGTCATCGTTATGCTACGTTTGGCTTATTTTCTTTGTTACACGCATTGTGTGTTGTTCATTTCATACATATGGCTTGCAAAACATTTGCTAGCATTCGTATGTGTTGCCAATTGTAACAAGTTATCGAGCTGGGTCATTGACATTTGTTGTCGAATAAATTTATGCTTTTGGATGGTTGGAAAGCTCTTCGCTTGGCAAATTTTGTATGAGGATGTCTTACGCGACCTCGTCTACTTGTGGCCGTCAAACATTTTCCACCTGCTGTCACTGAGGAATTCAGAAAGAATAGGAGTTGTACAGTGCATCATTCTCTGTTAGGGATAGTACCTATTAAATCTCCTTCATTTGCCATGCATGGGTCTTTCCAACAAGTCACCACGATGTCTTACCTCCAGCAACGTCCCCCCTAGGTTTGGTAGCGGTGTCGTTCTACATGGTTGGCTCAACGTTCATGCTGTGCTTGAATCTACGCATCATGACTTTGCACTTGCATTCATGGTGTTAGCGGTGTGGTGCTCGACATCAACGAAAGGAAGGATAAGTGAGAGTGATAGTGAGGGCTCGTGCTGCCATGTTGTTTTCTTCTTGATGGTGTAGGTGGCAGCTACTGGTGAGTGGTCACCACATATGATGGGCAGATTTATGTAGTCATGCTCATGACTTTGTTGTTTTTGAGAGAAGGGGGTAGGGAGTGTTGTGATTGGAGGGTAATGCCGCATTAGCACTCACAGAAGAGGCCTTGCCATGTCTTCTTGTTCTGTGTGTAAGTGAGGGTGAAGAGGATGGAAGAAACTTCAGGAGACGAGGGTAGACGAGTGACACAATGTTTCACATGGATGTTCAAGCTTTTTGGGCAGAGGTGATATTTGATGCCCTAGCCATAAACCTTTTGAGAACCATGGTTCCATTTTTTAGTGTAGATTTTTTTGTTGGAATGATATTCATTGATTGATTCCTTTCCATGGATGCGATGTCAGCGTGGACGCAGATCTCTACGAGATTGGTGGTTGTCTGGGTAGATCCAAGTGCAAGTATAGAGGTTGATTGCCGGTAACAACAGTTAGTGGAGGACTTGATGATGACGTTCATGAAGCTGGGTGTAGGACTGAATCTTGTGCACAAGTAAAAAGAGGGGTGTAGATGCGGCAAGGAAAAGGCAAGAGTAAACACGCCGCGAGAAATCTGCTGTCGGCTTTGGTACAGGCTGCTGCGAGATTGGTAGCTGGCTTGTGCACATCCTGATGCTAGATGCACATGCTGATGATGATGAGACTAAGGCTGGTTTCAAAGGATTATTACATTTAATCGCAGGGACAGATCACATGCACCGAAGTTGGGATGGCATGTGTGTAGATCGCCGCGAGATTGGCCATTTGACCAAGCGGATCCTTGTGCCGAGCAGAGAAATGGATTGCCGATAGCTTATGATTTATTCATGAGTCTGGGCATAGGGACAAATCCTAGTATGTTGAGAATGATGATCGAAGATGACAAAAATGCTAATGATGAGGTTGATGAAGGAAAACAAAGACGATGATGGAGCTGAAGTTGATGATGAAGATAATGAGAATTGACAAGGAAGATGAGGAGGATGACTAGGACAAGAATGTGGCAAGGAGAAGATGAGGGTGAAGGCAAAGAAGATGAGCAGGTATTAAGAATTGTTGATGAATATGATAATGGAGATGCGAGGAGATATAATATATGATACTGATGAAGCAGATGAAGTTGATGCCGAGGGTCAAGAGGAGAATGATACTACAAGAGGAGGGAGAAGCAAAGACGCTTTGAGGCAGAGGGATAGTACGAGAGGGTGGCTTCACAAAATGTTGATCGGAGAAGGAAA
>SZWC01014706.1:43175-62869 GCA_023375785.1 Penium margaritaceum
ATCCAAGGGGTCATCTTGGAAAGGTCCTTGTCGGAGTCATGTTTCTAACATGTAGGGTATAATGATGTTGAGTATATAAATCACAATCATTTCAACCATGACGAGTTGTTCATTTGCTTTATTAATCCAAGAACTGTATGACCACTACACTGAGGAAAGCTTTGGCACCTTTGTATGACGAAAAAAAAATCATGGAAAAGAGGATTTCACTTGCCGCGCATGGGCACTTGCATGTTATAGTCAAAGCTATGAACACATGACTTGCCACATCAACACATAAGGCTCCCATTTTGGTGGGCAGTACATCAGACGAGCATGGGGTGCCAATTTTCCATCAGCCAAAGCATGGTGTATGGGTCGTCTGGTGCTTCTGTGTTGTTCATGTCCCATTCGCGCTTAAGCTTATGTCTACTAGGCCACTTCAATTCCGGATGACGTGGAGGGAAGATGATCACCAAGAATTTCAAAATGACTAAGTTGTCTTTTTCCATGCCTCCTAATTTGGCATAAAACATTTATCTCAAACGTGAGTCACGTCGGTCAATGGCCATGGTCAATGTTGTGACTAAATTAATAAACAATAGCAAACCCTTGTTTAGCAAGCCCCAAAATGGCACGTGAATTGTCATATTAGCCATCCCATCTGAGATGGGTCGCGCCAAGAACGGAGAAGATTGTCTTGGGGCACAAATTGAAACATGCATCATAAGAAAATATCATTTTATGTGGCATAGCTACGTGTAAATACGACTCTAGTGTCAACTGGAGGATGAGTGACACCCTGGAATTTCCATTGGGACACTCCTTTTGTCTTAATTCCGGCGAAGTGGTATCTTCCAGTCAGGAGTCAAACTATGATTAAGCCTATGTACATATTCCAAGCTTTGGCTTCTTGGAACTTGAGCCTCGAGTACTCAGATTACCCGACATTGAATCTATGGCTATCTTGAACCACAAGAATGGTCCTCACGCTACAGTCCTCTCTCTTGCTTCAAATCATCCCGGATCATCTTTGCTCATGGAGGTTGTCCACCATTGCGTACTTCATGATGTAACCCATGTCACAAGAAGCATAGATAAGATCACACGTGTGAACTCTTTTCATGTACAACACGGTCAAGTCACGCTCACTCACAATCAACCACACACGTGTAGTTTTTGTGATTGTGATCATTTGCATGTAACATTATGTGTTGTTCGTGTGATCACTCACTTGTTGCCAATATAAGAGACGTACAATCTTTGTACGTTCTTTACAAGTGTTGATGTTTACATTCTTCACACGTGTGTATCAGTGGCATGGTTGATGACTTCTAGGATGTACATCATCGACAATGTCCTGCTAGTGTGGATGAGGATGCATTGGATGGAGTTTTTCATATTCAGTGTGGTACGTGTTCAACAAGTTGTTGCGGTAATACCTCCTCCTCCGTTGCAAGGAGAACCCACTAGACCTTCCTACAAACAATACCGACATTCACATAACAATTTCCATGTCATTTGAACATGATCTCTCTGGATGATTTTTGCCACGGTGGTACCTCCCCCCAACTTTTTCAAAACGTGCAATCTATGATCCAGTCACAAGTCTTCTCAGTTGGTGACCATGTGTTCATGACAACACATAGGTCTACTATGCCTCTTTCAGTGACCGTGATTTGGTTTGCTGAACCAAGCCAAGCTCACCTAAGCTCATGTAGCTCGCATGCCAGCTTGATCTTAGGGTTGGGAGGGACCAAGGCCCTAAGACAAGGTTGTTGAGTACACTTGTTCTCCTTTTAAAAAATTATACTCATGTTTAAAGGAGGCATCATTGGTTATCTTGCACGTGTAGTTTCCATAAACGTACTTTGTCAGGCGTGAAAATCCTCCAACGTAGATGATCTTTGTCTCAACCATCATTCCATTATCTATGCCAAAAATGGGTACAGTGGATTATTACTTATAAACCTGTCGAAAGCACATAACTCTTAACTAGGTTAGTTGAGATAACCGATCTCAACAACAATGGATGACATCCACAAATAAGTATTCCATTAGAAATTATTCACTAGACAGATGTACCGTACTGTTTTGTGAATTTGTAAAAGAAAGAGTTTTTGTCTTGTTCTCTTGATTCATCATCGGACGTAATTTCCATATTGTTTTTATTGACGACAAGATGACTGCGGACTAAACTCGAGAATTCCATACTACTATGGGTTTTTTGGCAAGCCTGCTTTAATGTAAGTATGCATTGTTGTGTAACGTTTGAGGGCAATCAAGGCGTTGCACCGACTCTAGACCATTGCACGCTGTATTTCATCGAACCGCCAAATACGACTCGGTCATGTCCGTTGAAGGTCCTCCATCATCGGGTGCAAATGGGCCTTAGCAATAGCCGTGGGCCAACGTGCAGGCGTCACGCAGCGTCATGGACCATCTACCAATCACAACAATCTGTACTGCCTTGCACTACTGAAAAGGTCTACAATGTAGTGGTTTAGCATCGCCATCCACTTCCAACGAGGCACAATGCCGCACCTCACTTCATTCCTCGCCAAAGTCTCCCCTGACGAGCATCGCCAGAAAATTGCTCATGCGCTGGAAGGTCCCAAGCCTCGGGCCTGTCAAGGACCTGGACGTCCGCGGAAGACCCTTCTTGTATTGTTGTCCAGTGTGTCACTGATGACTTTCGTTGTTTCTGTTGCAAATACTACAAGAGATGAGTCCTCGGGCCCGCCTACCAAGGAGCAACTAAGAGGTCACAAAGAGTCATCCCGTCTGATGACTCCGACAATGAAGAGGACCCGCAAGATCATGATCCGTCGTGCACCTCGGACAACGAAGAAGTCCCCTACGCAAGTGCATGCAACTGCATTGAGACAGCCATTGTTGGTGCACTATCCCACAGTCACCCAGTGGACTAAGATACGGCAGAGAAATCAGTTGTTGCCTCACTACTACGTGAGTTGGAGCATAAGGAGGGAACACCCGAAGCCGACAGCATGTAGACAACACCTGAGCAAGGCAACTCTCCTGGAAGTACCCCCAAAACTTCCATCTCCACCACTTCTGCTGCAAAGCGTGTCCCGTACATAGACTGGTACGCTCTCGGCCACGTACACATGATTCCGGCCGTATTCGTAAAAACCAAAACCTTTCACAAGGCCGTGTAGTTCCTGTGGCAGCACTACAGTCTCCCCAGACAGCAATCCGGGTATGAGAAGTTGGCGCCGACCACAGTCTGCGGGTGGTTCAACCTTGGCACATTCACCCCGCAGGCGGCCCACGCTCCCGCCCTTGCTGTTGCACCACCAACTCCGGTTGAAGAGAGTGCTGTGAAGACGCCGCGTGTGCAAGGCAGCAGTGGCCGGAAAACCTACTTCCATGACTATCTACAACTCAAGTCCAAGATTTTCCGCGCGTTGGAGTTGATGCGGGGGCGTGGCACTTTACCCATACCCACAACCACTGGGCGTCCGTGGATACCACCAAACCGTGGTTTGCCATGGTAGTGGAGCCCTTCTACATCGCCATGCATCGCGGCAGTGGCCTAGTTGCTGAGCACTCAAAGCTTCTACTCATTATTGACGCATGGTGGCCCTCGGCATCCAAAAGAGTTCAAGGCGTGGGTGGCGGAGCGCCACCCTTACTTTCAGCTCGTGTATTCCGTGCCGGGTGTACGTCAAAGCTACACCCTGCGGACGTTGGGCTCCAAAGGCCGTTCAAGGCCAAGGTCAGCAAGGCCTCTTTGCCATGGGTAGGCGAACAACGTCATGGCGCCCCCAACACCAAACTTGGCATGAGGTACACCAACAACGCCTCAATCGCATGGATGCTCCGCGACAATAAGCGCCTGCACAACAACGTCGAGCTCATGCACAGCGCGTTGTGTGAAGCAGGGTGGGAGAAGTGCTATGATGCAGACTTCCGGCGTATAGCCGCTTGCGATTACGCTAACTTCATGGCGGATTCGGACCTAAAATGCTATGAGCCTGAGGACTTAGTGGTGTGACGGGTGTGATGTAGGACCGTAGTTCATGTGACGCAGGCTCCGTTGTTCTTGTCCATCGAATGATTATTTTTTATCTCACTCTCTCTTCAAATCTCTCTCCAGTCCCGCTGTCCCCACTCCCATCCCCGTCCCACATGAGTGACGAATCTTTGGATCCACACCAAACTGCTTTGCAATCACAAGGTGTGCCACACGTGACATCCTAATGAGGTTCTCCCAACACGTATGCAAAGTGTACCCGCTGGCAATTATTTGACTATTTTCTGTAAAATGTTTGAATTTTATTACTTGTACCTAAAACAAAGGAATTATTCCACATAAACATGATTAGCAATGAAATAATGTGGCAGTAGGGTACCATGATCACAACCCATGTGGTACAAGTTGGAAGGATACCTTTTTGGTGTTAATACTATATAATTGTGATCGAACACGTCTTGTATCACGCGGCTAGCGCCACGTGGATCGAGCGGGGGTCTCTGGCCTGTGGACGGTTGTTCGGGTTGGCTTGAGGGTCGGAGACCCTTAAGCACCGCGGTTTTGGCCTAGTTGGCCAAGGATTCCATCCAATCCGCTACACTTTTGAATCACACATAAAAACCCCAAAACAACAGGTTCGTGAATTCCTCTTCTTTCATGTAATCGTATCCAATGGCTTCATTTAAGAATCCATCAATGGAATGTCCTTCTTGTATAATTTTCTCATGAAGTTGTGAATTCCGTTCTTAGATAGGAGAACATGCATCGTTTTGTGAAAAAGTTCTGATAGGAAAACGAATCTCAACAGTACCTCATGGAGCTTGTTTGCCAAGTTCCAACAATTCGTATCACGTCAATATCTTCTATTCTGTACATTCGGTACTACCACTGAATAGAGCATTACCATTTGCCTTACTTGAGGCACTTGTAGAGGGTATCGTCCTCGTAAAAAAGATCCAATAAACAACCAACGTCGTGGTTATCACCACTTTGACATACAACATCATATTGTACATGTATTCGGCAATGTGTACTAACTGGACAACACCCAAAACAAAGGGGAATGAAGTCACTTTACCATGAATTTTTGGGTGAACAAAGCCTGGTTGGACTATACCATAGTCAAATGTGATTTCCATTACCCATACGGTCCACAAGACAATTGTTTTTTATCTTCCTATGAGTAGTAGCATAATTGTGCCTGGTTTGAGCGAATCACCTCTATAACTTGGAAACTTGAGATAAGTTTTACAACAGAAATCTGTTAAGAATATGAGTCATTATCAAATGTTTTTTTGTGTAGCTTAGCTGGAGTGCGCTCGCGATGGCGAGCGTACTCCGTCGCATCGATCATGCCTTCGCTGCTCCTGTTTTGCAATACGTCGGTGCAAACACACTGACGTGTCATGCAATAACTCAAAACTTTGAAAACTCAAAGTTTCAAGTTCTTGAGCAGCGATTTTTGCTTCGAGTACACGGACCAAGGACCTGAATTGGGTATGTGCCAATTTAAGGAGCAGGGGTGGGGAGAGTAGGGTTGGAAGAATCACCTAAGAAATTACAATGGGCCTATTTTTGGGCAAAATCAAATGTCACATAGACAGTTTTCCTCTGTGATCTCCATTGGAGGTTGGTTTCTGTAATGGGATCAGTTGTTGATTTTCCTTACACATTGATACACCACAGACTGTGTTATGCCATGCCTTCGGCACGGTAAAAATCCAGCCTCTTAAGACTTGAAGAGCGTGACATACACGACTGGTGAACTGTGTCATGATGACCTCAAGTTTTGATACTTCTTCAAAGTATTGACAAAAACTGATGAGAAACACTGTCCCTCAAGCTCCATCTGATGAGTCCTTTCATGCCAACATATAGTTACAAAACACTGTTCATTATTTTGCTGTGGTTTTGACTGTGACTTGTTCTGTGGTTGGTTGGATCTTTGAGTTTAAACATCCTTAGCATCAAGCAATCGGTTCATAGGTCGCCTCCGTGATCATCAACTCTGGGCTCTATTCCTAGACCGTGTCGTGGTTCGAAAGATGACGTAGTTTGTTTGTGTAAATCTACAACATGAGTAACCTGGAAACCCAACATTGAAAAAGAAGTATCACTACGTTTCCTCTAGACAATAGGATTTCCATGAAAACATGGATTGTAGAATGGCAGTGCCATGCCGACCGGTTGAAGGAGCCATGTGGCCCAAGCAGGGTTACCTAGGAATGTAGGCGGTGGGACGGGATGGCTTAAGGGTCGGAGACCCGCAAGCACCGTGGTTTTGGCCTAGTTGGCCAAGGGTTCCATCCAATGCGCTACATTGCTATCAGAGCTCTAGGGCTAGAATCCCACATCGGGATTGTCGGAGATGTCAAGGCGGCTCTCACTCCTAGTGGGGGAGGGGGGGGGTAGCGTGGCACTGCCACGCCAACCGGTTGAAGGAGCCACGTGGCTTGAGCGGGATTACCTGGGACTATGGGTGATGAGATGGGATGGCTTGAGGGTCAGAGACCCTCAAGCACTGCGGTTTTGGCCTAGTTGGTTAAGGATTCCATCCAATCCACTACATGGATGCACTGATGTCACTCATAAGCACTTTTACATATCGACATCCGTGACACACGCACTTGTCGAGTGATTACACACAGGAGGTGTCACCTTCACGATTTCTTCGTGAAGGTGACACCTCCCGTGTCACCTTCACATGTTTGTTCATTTACAAACATGTGGTTGGTCTTGCTATACCATGGAAAGTGTCTTTTGTAGTCTTCGACCACCACGTTGCAATGTCTCAAGTTGTTGAGGACCCATAAAGGAGCACTTTTTTTCTTTAAACCGTTGTTTTTCTAGTCTCCTAGACATGGTGTTTTTCACAACATCAAGTATGTTTCAATTGGTATTGGCCAGGTAACGATTTACAACGGTCACTCGCCGAGTGATGAGGCGCCAATGGTTTTGCTATTGGAAACATTTTCAGTAATTGGTCTTGTCATTGACATACCAAGGCCCAATTTTGGCATCAACCATATTGTCATTCAGGTGTATGCATATGCATAGCTCAACATTGTCGGGTCTCAAAGGCATACCGTGATTTTTTTCATGGTTGCTAACATCTGATAGCACACACTACATACAAGTACAATGACCTCACCCTCTTCCAATCAAGATTAGGGTGATTACATGGACTCCGTGCAAGTTCACCGCCTCATGACATAGTCATTCTACGATTCATGCGTGTATCTTGTCATTAAACTGTCACATTTGTCTTATATCCAATAACACAACGACAATGTACGTGCTACTAGTGTAGCAAAGTCACACACTCCTCGATGGCTTGCTTGGTCTTCCGGTGGCTCTCTTCATTATTGAAAACATCGATTGATGTTTTCCATTTGATCAATGTCACATGACATTTGTGATCACTCGCCCTCTATACTTGCCCTTAATTTTGATGTTGTTATCAACATACCAATACTGAGCGGAAAAGGTTCTCTTGCATTTATGGTTTCCATGTATGCTGTGACCAAGTTTTAGGTGACCGAGGTAAAATGTTATGAATCGCATACCTTGATCCACGGAAGAAAGGGTTGCCTTCGGCACTTGGTCATGCCTGTTGATACGTCGCGCTCATGCAGGCCATGCATGTTTTCAAAGATGTACTGGAAATTCTTGGCCTCTGTAGCATGTTCCGTTCATGGGTATGGAGGAGTCCATCCACCATTAGCATGGTCTCAGTTGAAGGAATTTTTCCTTGTAACACATATGGTTATCCCTTCAAACTTTGCTCATTTTTGTTTTCTTTTTTCAGAAGAATCTTTCAGTACTGCTACCAGCAGGGACAATGGTCTTAACTTTGAATGGTTTTCACTGTTAGCGGCGGTTGGGATCGCTATGATTTTATTGTGCCATCCAGATATACCTATTATCATTACATTTTTGTACAATTCTTCTGGAGATACCTGCCGGTTATGTACTTAGATATCTTGATAGCACGGCCATCCTCAAGGATCCTTGCATGGGTGGTGTCGTCAACCACAAGCCCACCAATTCCTGCTCCTCTCCTTGTTACTTGTTACATCTTTTATGCATGATTTCTTGATCCATGGTGTCGCTCCGTGCATGCATCCAAACTATATTTCCTATGTGTTTTCTTCCTCACATCACAACCGTCATCCTTATGTACAATCATCCCCACTACTCACTTTTTAACTAACCTATAAAATGTGTCACGTCTCATGGTTGCTTCCTCAACTCCTTTGATGTTGTCTGGGGTGCCTTCTCGAGTGAAACTCGGACATCTTCACGGTGGACTTCCGTGGTTAGGTTCATACCCCACCAGTGGACTGCCCAGGAGGATCCTTGCCACTGTGTCCAAGGTATATGATCCACACTTTTGATATGTTTGGATGGAGTCACATGAGCACATGATTGTGTAAATGCATGCAACTCTGTGGCAACCATTAGAACACAGAATGATGGAACCACTATAGACGGTCATCTTTTCCCCCCACCGAGGAACTTCAGCGTACTTGTTGATGAAGATGATCCACCTAGAATGCGTCGGACTTACTTGCTTTGTAGTAGATGCATGTGTATGCTTCCACCTATGTGAACCAAATACATTAGCAAATGGTCGCATTCATGCACACAATTGCGTGCCCGTGCAAATCCATCCCAGTGTACACGTAGGCATACGTGACATGTTTGTAGTATGAATAAGTGGCAACACTGTTTGCAAGTTGGATTCACCAAACCAAAGAGGAAGAAAGAAAATGAAGAGGATAAAATAGGACGGATAGTGGGGGAAAATTCTAGGTCGCCCTCACTCTTGCAGACCTGTCTTCATGTTGTCTCCATNATGGTCTGGCTAGAATGGTGGCGACTTGAATGTTAGCCTTGTTTTTCCAATGAGCTAAACAAGAAGGTCATGGGATCCCATAACCAAATTTGGGTAAGGCAGGAGAAAACAGAAAGGGGCCAATTCCTTTCTAACCACATTGTGAAAAAGTCCTGTGCGGGTTACCCACTGTTTAGAATAAAATGAACCAAACTTCCACCCAAGGAAAGTTGAATTGAAGGTCCACGTTTGGCAGGAGGGGTCCACAACTTCCCTGATTTTCAGAACATGACTCCTATATCCACTTAAGTTGTTGGACAGTTGACAACCCCAAGTACTAGAGATTGCAACGATGACAACAATGTTTCCAATGTAGAGGGTGTACATTGTTCTCACACGTGGCATGAGTTTACACAAGTTTATGAGGGCCTTTTTGTAGGTCTTCTAAGATATCATCAACATCCTTCCTTCATAATCCGTTCCATTGTGTTAAAGTAAAATGACCGTCGACCGTCCAATGAATGATTGACCGGCTCAAAATATTCTCGTTAATGGCTCAAAAAATACTCGAATCTTTCATATCCTTACATTCTTTAAACAAAAATTTCAACAAGTAGTTGTTCAATAGGTTGACTTTCACGTCTAAATTCATGTTTAGCTTTTTCTCTTCTCCTTCTTTTCCGATACCTCTCAAGACTGAAAAAAACGGGGGCGGGCTCATTGGCCTCAATTCTGTTGTTCAATGTCTTGTGCATGGATTGCATGTCATGCAAAATTTGCAGACATCAACACTCCATCATAGACACCAATAGTGGTACGGTGGTCAGGTATTTTGAGGTCCCACATGCCTTGTGACTTGTGGGTCATGGAATTGGGAGAAATTGTTGATCGAAGGTCTCCCAAGTTTGGCACAGCGACTTGTTCTTCATGCCAGAAAATTTCTGCACCCTCCACCAATCTGTACTTATCCAGATTCCGAGATTCATTGAACCAAGAATCTGCATAGTATCCTATTTGGATCCTGTTTACAAAGCCTTTGTGGTGGACAATCTCTTAGGATTGTTGTCGCTGGGGATGCAGGAGGATCCTGTATTTGCATTGTAGCTTTCGTAATGGCCATGAAACACCCATCAGCATCAGTGGTTTCTTTGTTTTCCATAGGCTATCGACATATATGACTGGCCACATTGATATGGCCAGACCAATATTCCCATGTGAATGAGAATCAGCTTAGGTATTTGCTCCAATGTGCCTGCTGTCTTGACGAGTTTGGTTGCGTTTAGAAAAGTACCAATAGGTTCTGGTTGGTCACGGTCTTCACACCCCCCTTGGCAGCCTTGAGGTAGCAACACCACATCTTGAAAGTGTGTATCACAACAAGGAGCTCGTACTCCCTAGTCATGTACCACGTCTCTGCTGGATCAGCTTCCAACTCTCGTATGCAACTGGGTGACTACTCTACATGAAGACTGCTCCAAGTCCTACTACCAACACATCACATTGCACCTCCTATAGTTGGAATGGATCCGGAAGAGCTAAGAAGGATGATGTGGATGGACGCTCTTTGACATTGAGAAAAGTGATCTTATAGTCACATATCCATTGCCAATACAAGTGATTTTTCTTGAGCCTGTTTAGTGAAGCTACCAATATCAAGTATCCTTACATAAACCATTGAATGTAGTTTAGAAGTCCAAGGAAAGACAAAATCTACCCAACATTTCATAGGCACTGCAAACCCACCACGCCTTGCACCTCTCTAGAAGCTTGTACTTGCTCACTTAGAGTGTGGCTCAATGCGGGTACCATCCTAACCAATTATGTGTCCAAAGTATTTGAGCTCATCTTGTGCAAACTTGCACTTGCTCATTTTTGCATAGAACTTCTATTCCCAAAGGACCGCGAGGACTTTGTGCGGATGTTCTATGTGTTCTGCCATTGATTTAGAAAGAACCAGGATGTTTTCCACGTAAACCAAGAGAAACTGACCAAGTTTCTTGACAGATTTTGGGTTCATTTCTCCTTGTAAGGTTACTGGAGTGTTTGTTAGCCCAGAGCACACGACCCATAATTGATTGTGTTCCATGGCCACACATCATCTTCCGTTATCCGGATTTGATGGTAACCCTTGAGATGAATAAAAGGACAAAAAGACTGTTGCGCTTTGGACTTAGCTGAAGATGTTGTCAATCGGCTGTAAGGAGAATCAATGTTTTGCCGTCACCTCGTTCTGCACCAGTAGTCTACAAATGTCGTAAACCACTGTCTATTCTGTTCATGAAAAAGAACCGGTGTACCATACTGCAAGATACTAGGCTCAATCCACATTTTTGCAAGGTAATCTTTGATTTGGTTTTCAGCCTCTTGCCTTTTCTGTCAAACTAAGGCAATACATGGATTTAAACGACGGAGTCACCTCTCGTAACAAGGTAAGTTTTTTTCGGCCATGCCGCACGATGGCAGATTTCACCCTCTTGGAAAGTAGCCTGACGGATATGCTAACCATTGACGGGATCACAGTGATGGAACACCCGATTATGGACGTGGCCAATGGTGAAAGTGAAACTGGTGAGTGAGACCGTACGAAGGTCGTCGTACGATCGGTGGCAGGAAAAACAGGGCAACTGCATCCACCACCGTGTGGTGTCAAGTGAACGCGATGGCCCGTTGAGAATGCACGCGTCCTTCATGCAGGATAGCAAGGATGAAGACACACCATCGATCTAGAGTGATCAAAAGCCAAGACCTTCTTACACTATCCATTAGGTGCAAGTAACGCACTAGGAACAAGTGCAAGTAGGACACCACATTCAGGTACAAGTAGCTTGTTGTAGCAAGCTATGAGTGCACTAGGCTGGGGCTAGGACTGGCTGGCCAAACAGTATAAACACCTTGTACTCTTTTCGTTGTAATTCACCTCACATAGCGTATGTTTTCCAGTTGTGGCTTCGAGACATCTGTAGGTCTATCTTTCCGTTGCAACTGCACCCTATGCTCACTAAGGCTTTATCTCTACATAGCACACACCAGTATCAAAGCCAAAGCCACCCGCTGGGCGGAAGCGCTGACGTAGCTCTACAGTCTTCAAGGAGCCATTGTTACGGCATGTGCCAGACAATGTTGAGGCTTGATGAGAGGGAGATTGTTGGAACATACTTAAAAGAAAAGGCACAAGCCAACCTTTGGAAGTTTTTCTTATATCTCTATGGTATCCACACGGCCTACCGTACATGCGTGGGAGACGATGGGAGACTTCCACGTACTTTGAAGCTGTCAAAACTCATCCCGGATTGTCAGATTGTTGTTGAATGTATTTTGATCAATGCCAAAGTGCTGCCCATCAGTTTTTGAGGGCCTCCAATGGCCAATAGTCATTTGAACTCCATGGAGCAGGCACTACAACAGATCACAGAGACGCTGGGAGCTTTCAAACTCAAGAACAAGCGGCTCCATTGGGAGACAACCAAACTTCAAGATGGAGGAGATACTCAACAGGTTTGGGTTGGGCAGTTAAGGAGGTTGCCAAGACCAAAGCCAAAGGCTCTGGAACCGTTCAATGCCTCGGTCAAGGGCATGAGCGTTTGGACCTGGTTGTTTGCCATGAGCAGCTACTTGAGGGCTCTGGATCACCCTCAAGAGGGCAACATTGTGTGTACATCATCCGTGGTGCCACAGCTACATGGAGCAGTATTGGGGTGGTGGAGGTAGCTAAATTTCCTGGCCCCTCGAGGTGCAGGTGGGAACACATCTGTGCAACATGCCGTGTGATGGCAACCAGGTGCAGGCCAAGCTGAAGCGCACATGCATACGACATGGGAGCAGTTCGAGCAAGCCATCAAACATAGGTTCGATCTCACGAACACTTCCATGGCCACGCACAACAAGTTAAAACAATTGAAGTAGATTGGCTCAGTCCATGAGTACAAGCATGGATTATCGGCGCTGTGCTCAGAGATCGACGAGATGAGCAAGCTAGGGATGGCGGACAAGTAGCATAATGGTTTGAAGGAGGTGATTTAACATACAATGGCATTTAGTGGAATCACAAAGTTCTAGGCAATGGTGGCCACTACTAAGAGCATTGAAATGCTACGCTACCATCGAGGGGGGTTCAGTGAGAATTAGGAGAATTTGCAATGTCAAACACGGCACCAACAAGTTGACCTCACGGAGATTAAAACACTACAAGGAAGTAGTCAATAGAGCAAGCTGCGTGTTGGGAACTGTTGGATCGGCAGAAAGCCAAGGCACCACAAGAAGGATTGCAAGAAGAAGCTGTAGGGAAAAGGCGTTGCGTAGTAGGTAGTGGAAGAACAACTGCTAGAAACGTTTCGTCCACATTAGAAAACACCAGCCCTTGAATTTTTTCAACAACTAGGGAGCTACCAAGTGCATTGCTATAGTACAAAGGGAGTGGGAGTGTTCCGGTAATCCTCCTATAACCAAAACTTTGTTCACTAGTTCTACGGACGATGAGGGATGCCTAACTTGACGGTAGATAAAAACATTGTTGGATTGTGGTGTATCTCAGTCATTCTTCAATGATGAGCTCGCGGAAAGGCTGAGGCTTCATGAGTACGCGGGAAACCAATGAAAACCAACTCAGTACAAGGGGAGCTGGAGTGTAGTTTGTCTGTGAAGTTTTTGAGGGTCCATATGGGCAAGGTATCATATGAGATGAACTTTCGCACATGCTCCAGGATGTATATGACGCCGTTTTGGAGCATGATTGGCTGTACCGGTGGCACCCTACTATGGATTAGATGTGTAGTGAGGACAAAGGTGAGAAGAAGTGGAAAGCAGATGCCTTTGTTGCTGTGGACTGAGGAGAAGGAATCTAAGGCAGGCAAGGTATTGCAGTCGAGTTACGTGCAGATGAAGCGCTATCAGCATGCTGGGGACCAAGTTTACCTCGTGTGGGTATGGTAGATGGAAGCAACAAAAGACATAGAAGTGTTTGTAGCAGCAGCAACGCAAAAAGAGGGAGAGCAGTATAAAGCACCAACACTAAGGCTGTCACAAGACGTAAAGGGAGTGTTAGATATATAGGATGACTTGTTTCTGCTAGAGTTTTTGGAGGTTTTACCACCAAATTCGATATCAACCTCAAAATTGAGCTTGTTTTTTTTAACAACTCCAATGGTGTGTGTCTCTTATTACATGAGCAACAATGAGCTTGGTGAGTTGAAGAAGCAGTCGGATGAAGCAACAGGGCATCAAGTGGGAACCCACTACGCCGTACTCGCCACAGTCTAACAGAGTGGCGGAGTGGACGAACCAGACGCTGCTCAACATGGTGCGGACAATGCTTGTGGATGCAGGGTTGTCGCGAGGGTTCTGGGCAGAGGCTGTGCGTACAGCGAGCTACACCATCAACCTCACCCCAACAGCGGTGCTGAAGGGCAAGGGCGGCTGGAAGACGCCGCAGGAGGTTTGGAGCGGATGCAAGGCAAACGTGGCACACCTGAAGGTGTTCGGGTGCAAGGTGCACGCGATGGTGCAGGCGGCGCAACGACGCGACAGCAAGCTGGAACCGCGGGCGAAGCCGTGCTTGTTCCTCGGCTACGAGATCGCGCAAAAGGCGTACCGGCTCTGGGACCAGCGCACGCAAGAGATCATCCACAGCCGTGATGTCGAGTTCGACGAGCAGCAGAGCTTTAGCAGATTCAGCAACGACATGAGCGTCAGAAACACTCCAAAACGGGGGGAGTGGTTCCAGCTCCTTGACTACGAGGAGGAGCCAGCGGACGCGAAGGTCGATGATGCGGCGTCGTAGCGCGCTGGTGTAGTAGGAGCAGCAGCCGACGTGGAGGACTTTGACGACGATGCAGCTGGGCTGGAGATCTGGTGGAATGATCCGTCGAAGGAGGCATCGTGGGTGCCGAAGCGCGCACTCCCGGCGGAGTCCGCATCGGGCGTCGGAGAATAATCCTCCGGACGCACCGCCTGTCCGGTTGATGGTTCAACGGAGTAGGAGAGATCCTCGGGGAGCCATCCGGTTGATGATTCACTGGAGCGGGCTGAGTCGGAAGGATCGCAGCAGAGCGACGAGACGCCGCCAAGACTGCTGCACCGTAGCGGGAGGCAGCGGAGAGCGGGGAATCGTTTCGACACAAGCACCGATCAATGGATCGGCATGACGCGGTGCATGCCGGCCGCATCAACGGAACCGAGAACCGTGCAAGAGGTGCTTGCGCGACCCGAGGGGGAGCAGTGGGACACCGCCATCAAGTCGGAGTTTGCGTCCATTGCTGAAAACGACACATGGCAACTGGTTGACGGGCCGAAAGACACCAAGGTCATCGGCTCCAAGTGGGTCTTCAAGACCAAGTTCACAAAGGAAGGTGTGGTTGACAAGTACAAGGTGCGGCTCGTGGCGAAGGGGTACACACAGTGTAAGGCGAATTCTACGATGAGACGTTCGCCCCCGTCGCCAAGTTCACAAGCATCCAGGCGATCCTTGCGGTGGCAACCGTGAAGGATATGGAGCTCCACCAGATTGACGTAAAAAAGACCTTCCTCAACATCATCATCGACAATAAAATCTACATGGAGGTGCCGGAGGGGATGGAGGCGCCGGAGGGCAAGGTGTGCAAGCTGCGGAAGTCCTTGTACGGGCTAAAAAAATCGCCCCAATACTGGTACCAACAGATGGACAGCTTCATGGCACAACTCGGCTTCAAGCTCCATGAGATTGTCGCACTCTATGTGGACGATCTGATCTTGTGCTCCTCAGACCTGCCGAGCCTAGAGCAGCTGAAAGAGCAGCTAAGCAGCAGGTTCCAGATGTAGGACATGGGGGAGCTGGAGTTCTACCTCAGAGTCAGCATTATGCGGAACCAGAGGGCGCACACACTTGAGCGGGGGCAGGCCAAATACGTGGCCGAGGTGCTAAAGCAGTACGGCATGGAGGACTACAAACCAGTGTGTAGTCCTGTCTCCACGACCTGTGAACTAAGTGCGGCAATGGCACTGCAAGCAAAAGAAGAGCGGGAGGATATGGCAGGGGTGCCCTACCAATCGGCGGTGGGCATCCTCATGTACGCCATGGTGGCAACTCGACCGGACCTGGCCTACACGGTGGGCCAAGTGAGTAGGTACGTGGCCGATCCAGGGCCACTACACTGGCAGGCGGTCAAGCGCATCCTCCGCTACCTGCAGGCGTCGCGACACGCGCGCCTGAGGTTCGATGGCAAAGGGCGGGCGGACCCTTTGCGTCTGGTCTGCTACACGGATGCAGACTATGTTGGGGTATGCGCAGCGGCTCTGGGAGCCGGCTGCGACTCGAAATCCGGTCGATAATCGACCGGACCGAGTAACAAGAATACCATGTGGAGAAAATGCTCCGATAGGCCTGCCGAGGCGTCCGGTGGATGATTCGCCTGATGAGGTGGATCATCCACCGGATCCAGTAGTGCAGGTTGTTACTGAGGGACTTAGCCCAAAATCTGGCTCGACGTCCGAAACTCAGTAGTACGTTTTGTTAATCGTGGACTTAGTCAAAATTCTGACTGCAGGTCCGAGGACAGGTTTTGAACCTCGTCACACCCCATCACCAAACGCGACCCGAAAGTGGGGAGAGTGCGTGGAAACATTGTAGGGGACCCCCACACCATGTGCAATGGGATGTGCGCCTTGGGAAAGGCGCTTCGCACGTGAAGGAAGGCGCCACGGCATGTGGCGGCGTCAGGCCTCTGTGGTGGGTGAGACCTGCGCTTCGGGAAGCGTAACTTGGGCTACGCTTACCCAAATAACGCGCGGTTTGGTGCGTTGGAAAGCTCATCATTAGCCCTATATATGTTTTTATCATGTCCATGCTAAAAAAAAACGCAAAGTGATGTTATTCCCTTCGCAAAACTGACTGTCTCCAAATTCCTGCTCACATAGCATGAGGCGACCAGAAAGCTCACGCTCAGTCTGAGATTCGTCAAAACAGTAGACGGGAACCAATAGAGCCTATCAGACCAACGTCGGGACCGCACCACATGGGTTCCATCCTGACACTGTATTCCTACTTGTCTCAGCCAAGAATTATGAGACATGTAGGCTTGTGCCATTGTACAGCAAGATACAACGACGAATGTCCAATGGATGCCTATGCAAGTGAAGCAGATTCAGGGGACAGGCACAGGAAAGACGTGTTCTACAGAGGCAGTGACGAAGAAAACAATGAAGTTGACTCGCATGATGCCGATGAGAATATTTTCTTGGACGGAGTACTTATATACCCATGATTTTGCCAGATTTAGCAGCGATGTCCATGGTTTTTAACGACATAAGAGCGATGCCCATATTTGTCCTTCTTCGAGCGAAAATGGGCACGACTGTCATATATCTCATGTATTCACCAGATTCGACATGGATTTCGACTCCGATGACGGAGCCGAACTTCGCCCGCCATCGCGAGCTCGTAGGAGGGGTTCCACGGCGAAACCTCCCTGCGAGCTTGCGATGACACTGCCAAACCCCCCATTTAAACTAGGGGGTTTGTCGTAGGTTTTGGGGGGTTTGCAAGATGCAGCGTACGTGTGATAAAAGAAAGGGAATCTGCCGGGGCCCGCTACCGCGGGGCCCGGCAGATACCCGGGCAAGTCAAAAAATAAAACCCCAACCCCCCATTTAAACTAGGAGGTTTGTCGTAGTTTTGGGGGGGTTTGCAAGATGCGGCGTACGTGTGATAAAATAAAGGGAATCTGCTGGGCCCCACTACCGCGGGGCCCAGCAGATGCCCGGGCAAGTAAACAAATAAAACCCCAACCCCCCATTTAAACTAGGAGGTTTGTAGTAGTTTTGGGGGGGTTTGCAAGATGCGGCGCACGTGTGATAAATGAAAGGGAATCTGCCGGGCCCCGCTACCGCGGGGCCCGGCAGATGCCCGGGCAAGTAAAAAGATAAACCCCAAACCCCCCAGTGTCACTAGGGGGTTTGTCGGATATTGGGGGGGGTTTGCGAGATGCGGCGCACCATGTCGCGAGTTTTGGAGTTCGCACTTGCGAACTCCGAAACTCGCGACATTGCGACTTCTGACATTGGTGAGGCCGGTGTCAGAAGTCGCTGACTTCGCTCTCAAAGTCGGCAACGCCCGACTTCGAGAGCGAAGTTGAATCCCGTTTTTGGTCGCTTATTCGAAAATATGGGCACCGCTGTCATGTCGATTTCGACTATGGACACCGCTGCTAAATCTGGCGAAACGTTGGGCACCGGAGCATTTGGAACCTAGTTTCTTTGATGCAATAACCTGTCAGGGATGGCAGGGATGTGGATGTGACGTGTCAGTGGCTCTGGTTGTGCAATTTCATGGATCCAAAGTGGTTGGATCCAGAATGGTTTGGGTTGTAGTGGATCTCCCTGTTTGTATGGAGACAATTGTGCCCATGCTTTTCCCTGGAATAATACTCCAATGCCCAAAGTTGTTTCTCGAATAATACTCGGGTGCCCATACTTATCAGTGAAATAATACTACAATACCTACCTTGGGCCATCATTAATACTTCCATGCCCATACTTGTAACATCATTATTACTATGATGCCCATTCTTGTTGGTTAATGAACATTGGACAGCCCATACTTGACAACAACATAAAGCTCTAATGCCCACGCTTGTCAAAGACATAACACTCGGATGCCCACATGTGTCACTCAAATAATACTCGTATGGCCATGATTGTCGATGAAATAATACTCGCATGCCCATACTTGTCAGAGACATAAAACTCGAATGCCCACAATTGTCAAATAATTAGTACTCGCATTGTCGATGAAATAATACTCGCGTGCCTATACTTGGCCTTGACATAATACTCGCATGCCCTCTACGGACTCCGTGGCACGGTCCAAAACCACGGCTCCCATGGCTCGAGACAGCTAGGCGGCCTACTACACGGCATGGGCACTCCAAGTTCCAAGCCATGTGTTCCGGATTCACAGGAGGTAGGGCCCATGATGGTTCTACAAGTCCCAACTCCCGGTTGCGTGCTACATAACGGTCCCACCTCTCCTTCAAAGTGACCCATGCCCGATGAGCCGCCACAAGGTCCGCTATGGGAGTACCCCAACCTTGATGTGCGGGGCCATTTGGACGGACATCGTTGTCCGTATCGAACAAACGTGAAAGACAAAGTTCGCCATTGAGAAGCACATGAAATACACAATTTAATACGCGTTCATATTGCGAACCGGTACAAAAACCGGTTCACTTGATGAACTTGTTCGCGTGACCCTGAGTGGATGTCGGCACATGCCGTTGACATCCGTTGATGTTGCACGCGGCATTGGAAAATACCACCGTGGACAGTATTGTTGCGCTTTGTGCCGTTCCCGTATAGTTTACTGTGACCCCTCGGCCGTGTCCATACTCGTGCAGATCCCTGAGGCGGGCGGCCCTGGTGGCACCGGCGCGACGACAGGCGCCGGACTACCAGCTTAGAGCCGGCCGACCACTGCACCATAGCCCCAGATGCCACCGGGACTCTCTGCTGTGTCTTCTACATCTTGCAGGCGTCTTTCGGCAGACTGGCCATGAGGCCTATTTGCATGTTTTTGCATTGTATTCTCACTGTCTGTTAATGGATGCATGCATGTGACCAGTCGTAGCGTCTGTCTTTTGATTTTTCACGTCTAGGTTCAGACGGCGTAGCATTCTGACATGTATGCGCAGAGTTACGGCCAAAACAGTGGTTTTGGGCCGGTTTTAGGACAGCTCTTGGACTACCGCGTGCGACACCCGCCGTGTGCCGCGGCAGGTACTTATGCCTTGGACCTGTCATTTGTCATTTCTCTCTGCATATGCTATATTGAAGCATTCTGACACTTTGTCTTGTGTCTCCTAGCCAAACCCGTGCCGTAGTGTGTACGACCTGTGACTGTCGACACCGTCTGAT
>SZWC01014707.1:38807-50731 GCA_023375785.1 Penium margaritaceum
TTGGTTGGTCACGGTGCATGATAGCCACACTGTGCCACTACAAATTGAAGGTCTTTTTCCTTGCTAATCAATAACAAGTATTCAAAAACCATTGTTTCCCCCTCTGACCATTTGTGACTCATGTTATGAGTTGTCAAAGTTGACCACACATAGTGACATTCTTTGGTCATGGTCAGTGACACATGCCTACTTTGGTTGGCCATTGTACATGGAAGGCCACACCGTGCCACTACTTATTGAAGGTACCTGTGCTTGCTAGTTGATACCTGGTGTTCCCAAACCATTGTTTCCCCCTCTTACGCTTTGTGATTCGTATTATGAGTTTTCAATGTTGACCACACACAGCAGATTTCTTTGGTCAAAGGCAGTACATATGCCTACTTGGGACGGCCATTGTGCATGGTAGCCACACCGTACTACTACTTGTTGAAGGTCGTTGTACTTGCTAGTTGAAAACTATTATTCCGAAACCATTGTCTCCCCCTCTCACCATTTGTGACTCGTGGTATGGGTTGTGGACGTTGACCACCCATAGTGAAATTCTTTGATCATGGTCAGTGACATATGCCCAGTTTGGTTGTTTGGTGTGCATAGTAGCCACACTGTGCCACTACGTATTGAAGTTCTTTGTCCTTTCTAGTCAATACATAGGGTTCCCAAACTATTGTCTCTCCCTCTGACCATTTGTGACTCGTTTTATGAGTTTTAAATGTTGACCACACATAGTGGATTTCTTTGGTCATAGTCAGTAACGTATGCATCCTTTACTTGGTCACTGTGCAAACTAGCCACACCGTGCCACTACTTGTTGAAGGTCTTTGTAATTGCTAGTTGATAACTAGTGTTTCCAACCCATTGTTTCTCCCTCTGACCATTTGTGACTCGTGTTATGAGTTTTCAACGTTGACCACACACTCTGAAATTCTTTTGGTCATGGTTAGTGGCATATGCCTACTTTAGTTTGTCACTGTAAATGGTTGCCAGGCCGTGTCACTACATACTGAAGATCTTTGTGCGTTCTAGTTGATAGCCAGTGTTCCCAAACCATTGTTACCCCCTCTGACTATGTGTGACTCTTGTTGTGAGTTGTCAACGTTGACCACATGAAGTGAAATTCTTTGGTCATGGTGAGTGACATATGCATACTTTGGTTGGTCACTGTGCATGGTGGCCACACTGTGCCACTACATATTGAAGGTCTTTGTACTTCCTAATCAGTAACTATTGTTCACAAACCATTGTTTCCCCCTCTGACCATTTGTGACTTGTGTTATGAGTTGTCAAAGTTGACCACACATAGTGACATTCTTTGGTCATTGTCAGTGACACATGCCTACTTTGGTTGGTCATTGTACATGGTATCCACACCGTACCACTACTTATTGAAGGTCCTTGTGCTTGCTAGCTAAAACCTGGTGTTCCCAAACCATTGTTTGCCCCTCTGACCATTTTTGACTCGTATTATGAGTTTTCAACGTTGACCAAACACAACGGATTTCTTTGGTCAAAGGCAGTACATATGCCTACTTCGGTCGGTCATTGTGCATGGTTTTCACACCGTGCTACTACTTATTCAAGGTCGTTGTCCTTGCTAGTTGAAAACTAACATTCCGAAACCATTGTTTCCCCCTCTGACCATTTGTGACTCGTATTATGAGTTGTCAACGTTGACCACACACAGTGGATTTCTTTGGTCATAGTCAGTAACGTATGCATCCTTTACTTGGTCACTGTGCAAACTAGCCACACCGTGCCACTACTTGTTGAAGGTCTTTGTACTTGCTAGTTGATAACTAGTGTTCCAAACCCATTGTTTCGCCCTCTGACCATTTGTGACTCGTATTATGAGTTGTCAACGTTGACCACACACAGTGGATTTCTTTGGTCATAGTCAGTAACGTATGCATCCTTTACTTGGTCACTGTGCAAACTAGCCACACCGTGCCACTACTTGTTGAAGGTCTTTGTACTTGCTAGTTGATAACTAGTGTTCCAAACCCATTGTTTCGCCCTCTGACCATTTGTGACTCGTATTATGAGTTGTCAACGTTGACCACACACAGTGGATTTCTTTGGTCATAGTCAGTAACGTATGCATCCTTTACTTGGTCACTGTGCAAACTAGCCACACCGTGCCACTACTTGTTGAAGGTCTTTGTACTTGCTAGTTGATAACTAGTGTTCCAAACCCATTGTTTCGCCCTCTGACCATTTGTGACTCGTATTATGAGTTGTCAACGTTGACCACACACAGTGGATTTCTTTGGTCATAGTCAGTAACGTATGCATCCTTTACTTGGTCACTGTGCAAACTAGCCACACCGTGCCACTACTTGTTGAAGGTCTTTGTACTTGCTAGTTGATAACTAGTGTTCCAAACCCATTGTTTCGCCCTCTGACCATTTGTGACTCGTATTATGAGTTGTCAACGTTGACCACACACAGTGGATTTCTTTGGTCATAGTCAGTAACGTATGCATCCTTTACTTGGTCACTGTGCAAACTAGCCACACCGTGCCACTACTTGTTGAAGGTCTTTGTACTTGCTAGTTGATAACTAGTGTTCCAAACCCATTGTTTCGCCCTCTGACCATTTGTGACTCGTATTATGAGTTGTCAACGTTGACCACACACAGTGGATTTCTTTGGTCATAGTCAGTAACGTATGCATCCTTTACTTGGTCACTGTGCAAACTAGCCACACCGTGCCACTACTTGTTGAAGGTCTTTGTACTTGCTAGTTGATAACTAGTGTTCCAAACCCATTGTTTCGCCCTCTGACCATTTGTGACTCGTATTATGAGTTGTCAACGTTGACCACACACAGTGGATCTCTTTGGTCAAAGGCAGTACATATGCCTACTTTGGTTGGTCATTGTACATGGTATCCACACCGTACCACTACTTATTGAAGGTCCTTGTGCTTGCTAGCTAAAACCTGGTGTTCCCAAACCATTGGTTGCCCCTCTGACCATTTTTGACTCGTGTTATGGGTTGTGTACGTAGACCACCCATACTGAAATTCTTTGGTCATGGTCAGTGACATATGCCTAGTTTGGTTGTTCGGTGTGCATAGTAGCCACACCATGCCACTACGTATTGAATTTCTTTGTCCTTTTTAGTCGATACATTGGGTTCCCAAACCATTGTCTCTCCCTGAGACGAGTTGTGACTCGTGTTATGAGTTGTCAATGTTGACCACACATAGTGGACTTCTTTGGTCATAGTCAGTGACGTATGCATCCTTTGGCTGGTCAGTACGCACGCAAGCCACACCGTGCCACTACTTGTTGAAGGTTATTGTACTTGCGAGTTGATAACTAGTGTTCACAACCCATTGTTTCCCCCTCTGACCATTTTTGACTCGTGTTATGAGTTTTCAACGTTGACCACACACTGTGAATATCTTTTGGTCATTGTTAGTCGCATATGCCTACTTTTGCTTGACACTCTACATGGTTGCCACGCCGTGTCACTACGTACTGAAGGTCTTTGTGCTTTCTAGTTGATAGCCAGTGTTCCCAAACCATTGTTACCTCCTCTGAATATCAGTGACTCTTGTTGTACGTTGTCAACGTTGACCACATGAAGTGAAATTCTTTGGTCATGGTCAGTGACATATGCATGCTTTGGTTGGTCACTGTGCATGGTAGCCACACTGTGCCTCTACATATTGAAGGTCTGTGTACTTGCTAGTCGATAACTAGTATTCACAAACCATTGTTTCCCTGTCTGACCGTTTGTGACTCTTGTTATGAGTTGTCAAAGTTGACCACACATAGTGATATTCCTTGGTCATGGTCAGTGACACATACCTACATTTGTTGGTCATTGTACATGGTAGCCACACCGTACCACTACTTATTGAAGGTCCTTGTGCTTGCTAGTTAATACCTGGTGTTCCCAAAGCAATGTTTCCCCCTCTAACCATTTGTGACTTGTATCTTGATTTTTCAACCTTCACCACACAGAGCGGATTTCTTTGGTAAAAGGCAGTACATATGCCTACTTTGGTCGGTCATTGTGCATGGTAGCCACACTGTCCTACTATTTATTGAAGGTCTTTGTACTTGCTAGCTAATAACTAATAATCCGAAACCATTGTTTCCCCCTCTGACCATGACCAAAGAATGTCACTATGTGTGGTCAACTTTGACAACTCATAACACTTCCAACCCAACTTCCAACCCAACTCTTACCCAACTTCCAGCCCAACTTCCAACCCAACTTCTAACCCAACTTCCAACCCAACTTCCAACCCAACTTCAGCCCAACTTCCAACCAAGCTTTTATCGTAGCTTCCAACCCAACTTCAAACCCAATTCCAATCCAGCATCCAACCCAATTTCCAATCCACCTTTCAATCCAACTTCCATCGAAACTTCCATCCCAACTTCGATCCCAACGTCCAACCCAACTTCCAACCCAACTTCCAACCCAACGTCCAAACCAACTTTCAACCCAACTTCCAATCCAAATTCCAACCCAACTGCCAACTCGACTACAAACCCAACATCCAACCAAGCTTCCAAACTAGCTTCCAACCCAAATTCCAGCCCAAATTCTGACCCAACTTCCAACCCAACTTCCATCCCAACTTCCAACCCAACTTCCAACCCAACTTCCAACCCACCTTCCATCCCAACTTCAATCCCAACTTCCAACCTAACTTCCAACCCAACTTCCAACCCAAGTTTCAACTAAATTCCAATACAACTTCCAACCCAGCTTCCAACCAAACTTCCAACCCAACTTCCAACCCAACTTCCAACCCAACTTCCAACCCAACTTTCAACCCAACTTTCAACCCAACTTCCAACCCAACTTCCAACCCACCTTCCAACCCAGCTTCTAGCCAAACTTCCAACCAAACTTCCAACCCAACGTCCAACCCAACTTCCAACCCAACGTCCAACCCAACTTCCAACCCAACTTCCATCCCAACTTCCAATCTGACTTCCATTCCAACTTCGAACCCAACTTCCAACCCAACTTCCAACCCAACTTTCATCCCAACTTCCATTCCAGCTTCCAACCCAACTTCCAACCCAACTTCCAACTTACCTTCCAACCCAAATTCCATTCCAACTTCAAACCCAACTTCCAACCCAACTTCCAACTCAACTTCCAACTCAACTTCCAACCGAAAATCCAACCCAACTTCCAACCCAACTTCCCACCCAACTTCCAACCCAATTTCCAACCCAACTTCCAACCCAGTTTCCAACCCATCTTCCAACCGAACTTCCAACCCAACCTGCAACCCAACTTTCTACCCAACTTCCAACCCAACTTTCCGCCTATATTCCATCCCAACTTCCATCCCAGCTTCAAACCCAACTTCCAACCCAACATCCAACCCAACTTCCAACCCAAATTCCAACCCAACTTCCAACCCAACTTCCAACCCAACTTCCATCCCAACTTCCAACCCAACTGTCAGCCCAACGTCTATCCCAACTTCCAACCCAACTTCCGCCCCAACTTCATACCCAACTTCCAACTCAACAACCAGCCAACGTCCAATGCAACTTCCAACCCAGCTTACAAGCCAACTGCCAACGCAACTTCCAACCCAACTTCCAACCCAACATCCAACCCAACTCCCAACCCGACTTCCAACCCAACTTCCAACCCAACGTTCAATCCAACTTCCAACCCAACTTCCAACCCAACTTCCATCCCAACTTCCATCCCAACTTCCATCCCAACTTCCAACCCAATTTTTGAGCCAACTTCCAAACCAACTTCCAACCCAACTTCCAACCCAACTTCCAACCCTACTTCCAACCCAGCTTCCATCCAAACTTCCAACCCAACGTCAAACCCAACTTTCCACCCACCTTCCAACTCAACTTGTTACCCAACCTCCAGCACAACTTCCAGCCCAACTTCCAACCAAACTTGCAAACCAACCTCCAATCCAACTTCCATCCCAACTTCCAACCCAACTTTCCACCCAACTTCCAACCCATCTTCCAACCCAACTTCCAACCCAACTTCCATCCTAACCTCCACCCCAACTTCCAACCCAACTTTCAACCCAACGTCCAACCCAACTTCCAACCCAACTTCCAACCCAGCGTCCAACCCAACTTCCAACCCAACGTCCAACCCAACTTCCGACCCAACTTCCAACCCAACTTCCAACCCAACTACCAGAAAACGTCCAACCCAACTTCCAACCCAGCTTCCAACCCAACTTCCAACCCAACGTCCAACCCAACTTCCGACCCAACTTCCAACCCAACTTCCAACCCAACTACCAGAAAACGTCCAACCCAACTTCCAACCCAGCTTCCAACCCAACTTCCAACCCAACGTCCAACCCAACTTCCGACCCAACTTCCAACCCAACTTCCAACCCAACTACCAGAAAACGTCCAACCCAACTTCCAACCCAGCTTCCAACCCAACTTCCAACCCAACGTCCAACCCAACTTCCGACCCAACTTCCAACCCAACTTCCAACCCAACTACCAGAAAACGTCCAACCCAACTTCCAACCCAGCTTCCAACCCAACTTCCAACCCAACGTCCAACCCAACTTCCGACCCAACTTCCAACCCAACTTCCAACCCAACTACCAGAAAACGTCCAACCCAACTTCCAACCCAGCTTCCAACCCAACTTCCAACCCAACGTCCAACCCAACTTCCGACCCAACTTCCAACCCAACTTCCAACCCAACTACCAGAAAACGTCCAACCCAACTTCCAACCCAGCTTCCAACCCAACTTCCAACCCAACGTCCAACCCAACTTCCGACCCAACTTCCAACCCAACTTCCAACCCAACTACCAGAAAACGTCCAACCCAACTTCCAACCCAGCTTCCAACCCAACTTCCAACCCAACGTCCAACCCAACTTCCGACCCAACTTCCAACCCAACTTCCAACCCAACTACCAGAAAACGTCCAACCCAACTTCCAACCCAGCTTCCAACCCAACTTCCAACCCAACGTCCAACCCAACTTCCGACCCAACTTCCAACCCAACTTCCAACCCAACTACCAGAAAACGTCCAACCCAACTTCCAACCCAGCTTCCAACCCAACTTCCAACCCAACGTCCAACCCAACTTCCGACCCAACTTCCAACCCAACTTCCAACCCAACTACCAGAAAACGTCCAACCCAACTTCCAACCCAGCTTCCAACCCAACTTCCAACCCAACGTCCAACCCAACTTCCGACCCAACTTCCAACCCAACTTCCAACCCAACTACCAGAAAACGTCCAACCCAACTTCCAACCCAGCTTCCAACCCAACTTCCAACCCAACGTCCAACCCAACTTCCGACCCAACTTCCAACCCAACTTCCAACCCAACTACCAGAAAACGTCCAACCCAACTTCCAACCCAGCTTCCAACCCAACTTCCAACCCAACGTCCAACCCAACTTCCGACCCAACTTCCAACCCAACTTCCAACCCAACTACCAGAAAACGTCCAACCCAACTTCCAACCCAGCTTCCAACCCAACTTCCAACCCAACGTCCAACCCAACTTCCGACCCAACTTCCAACCCAACTTCCAACCCAACTACCAGAAAACGTCCAACCCAACTTCCAACCCAGCTTCCAACCCAACTTCCAACCCAACGTCCAACCCAACTTCCGACCCAACTTCCAACCCAACTTCCAACCCAACTACCAGAAAACGTCCAACCCAACTTCCAACCCAGCTTCCAACCCAACTTCCAACCCAACGTCCAACCCAACTTCCGACCCAACTTCCAACCCAACTTCCAACCCAACTACCAGAAAACGTCCAACCCAACTTCCAACCCAGCTTCCAACCCAACTTCCAACCCAACGTCCAACCCAACTTCCGACCCAACTTCCAACCCAACTTCCAACCCAACTACCAGAAAACGTCCAACCCAACTTCCAACCCAGCTTCCAACCCAACTTCCAACCCAACGTCCAACCCAACTTCCGACCCAACTTCCAACCCAACTTCCAACCCAACTACCAGAAAACGTCCAACCCAACTTCCAACCCAGCTTCCAACCCAACTTCCAACCCAACGTCCAACCCAACTTCCGACCCAACTTCCAACCCAACTTCCAACCCAACTACCAGAAAACGTCCAACCCAACTTCCAACCCAGCTTCCAACCCAACTTCCAACCCAACGTCCAACCCAACTTCCGACCCAACTTCCAACCCAACTTCCAACCCAACTACCAGAAAACGTCCAACCCAACTTCCAACCCAGCTTCCAACCCAAATGCCAACCCAACTTCCAACCCAACTTCAAACCCAACTTCCAATCCAACTCCGAACGCAACTTCCAGCCCAACATCCAACCCAACGTTCAACCCAACTTCCAACCTAACTTCCAACCCAACTTCCAACCCAACTTCCATCCTAACCTCAATCCCAACTTCCAACCCAATTTTCAAGCCAACGTCCAAACCAACTTCCAACCCAACTTCCAACCTAACTTCCAACCCAACTTTCAACCCAGCTTCCATCCAAACTTCCAACCCAACTTCATACCCAACTTTCAACCCAACTTCCAGCCCAACTTCCAACCCAACCTCCAGCACAACTTCCAACCCAACTTTTAACCCAACTTGCAAACCAATCCAACTTCCATCCCAACTTCCAACCCAACTTTCCACCCAACTTCCAACCCAACTTCCAACCCAACTTCCAGCCCAACTTCCATCCCAGCTTCCAACCCAACATCCAACCCAACTTCCCACCCAACGTCCCACCCAACTTCCAACCCAACGTCCAACCCAACTCCCAACCCAACTTCCAACCCAACTTCCATCCCAAATTCAACCCAAACTTCCAACCCAACTTCCATCGCAACTTCCAATCCAACTTCCAACCCAACTTCCAACCCAACTTCCAGCCCAACATCCAACCCAATTTCCAACCCAGCTTCCAGCCGAGCTTCTAACCTAGCTTCCAACCCAACTTCCAACCCAACTAATATCCCAACTTTAAACCCAACATCCAATCCAACTTCCAACCCAACTTCCAACCCGACTTCCAACCCAACATCCAACCCAGCTTCCAAACTAGCTTCTAACCCAGAATCCAACCCAACTTCTAACCCAACTTCCAACCCAACTTCCATCCCAACTTCCAACCCAATTTCCAACCCAACTTCCAAACCAACTTCCATCCCAACTTCCAACCTAACTTCCAACCTAACTTCCAACACAACTTCCAACCCAACGTTCAACTAAATTCCAACACAACTTCCAACCCAGCTTCCAACCAAACTTCCAACCCAACTTCCAACCAAGCTTCCAACCCAAATTCCAAACAAACTTCCAACCCAACTTCCAACCAACCTTCCAACCCAGCTTCCAGCCAAACTTCCAACCAAACTTCCAACCCAGCGTTCAAACCAACTTCCAACCCAACTTCCAACCCAACTTCCATTCCAACTCCCATCCTAACTTCCATCCCAACTTCCATCCCAACTTCCAATCTGACCCCATCCAGACTTCGAACCCAACTTCCAACCCAACTTCCAACCCAACTTTCATCCCAACTTCCATTCCAACTTCCAGCCCAACTTCCTACCCAACTTCCAACTAACCTTCAAACCCAAATTCCATTCCAACTTCAAAACCAACTTCCAACCCAACTTCCAAGTCAACTTCCAACTCAACTTCCAACCAGGTTCCAACCCAACTTCCAACCCAACTTCCAACCCATCTTCCAACCCAACTTCCAACCCAACCTGCAACTCAACTTCCTACCCAACTTCCAACCCAACTTCCAATGCAACTTCCATCCCAACTTCCATCCCAACTTCCAACCCAACTTCCAAGTCAACTTCCAACTCAACTTCCAACCCAACTCCCATCCCAACATCCAACCCAAGTTCCAACCCAACTTCCAACCGGACTTCCAACCCAACTTCCAACCCAACTTCCAACGCAACCTCCAACCCAGCTTCCAACCCAAATTGCAACCCAACTTCCATCCCAACTTCCATCCCAACTTCCACCCAACTTCCAACCCAGCTTCCAATTCAACTTCCAATTCAACTTCCAACCCAACTTCCAGCCAAACTTCCAACCCAACTTCCAGCCCAACCTCCAACCCAAATTCCAACCCAAATTCTAACCCAACTTTCAACCCAATTTTCAGCCCAACTTCCAACCCTACATCCATCCCAATTTCCAACCTAACTTCCAACCCAACTTCCACCCGAACTTCCAGCCCAACAACCAACCCAACTTCCAACCCAACTTCCGACCCAACGTCCAACCCAACTTCCAACCCGACTTCCATCCCAAATTTCAACCGAACTTCCAACCCAACTTCCATCCCAACTTCCAATCCAACTTCAAACCCAACTTCCAACCCAACTTCCAGCCCAACTTCCAACCCAACGTCCAACCTCAACTTCCAACCAGCTTCCAACCCAGCTTCTAACCTAGCTTCAAACCCAACTTCCAACCAAACTTCTATCCCAACTTTAAACCCAACATCCAATCCAACTTCCAGCCCAACTTCCAACCTGACTTCCAACCCAACTTCCATGCCAGCTTCCATCCCAACTTCCAACCTAACTTCCAACCCAACTTCCAACCCAAGGTTCAACTAAATTCCAACAAAACTTCCAGCCTAGCTTCCAACCAAACTTCAAACCCAACTTCCAACCCAACTTTCAACCCAACTTCCAACCCAACTTTCAACCCACCTTCTCACCCAGCTTTCAGCTAAACTTCCAACCAAACTTCAAACCCAACGTCCAAACCAACTTCCAACCCAACTTCCAACCCAACTTCCATCCCAACTTCCATCCTAACTTCCATCCCAACTTCCATCCCAACTTCCAATCTGACTTCCATCCCAACTTCGAACCCAACTTCCAACCAAACTTCCAACCCAACTTTCATCCCAACTTCCATTCCAACTTCCAACCCAACTTCCCAACCCATCTTCCAACTTACCTTCCAACCCAAATTCCATTTCAACTTCAAAACCAACTTCCAACCCAACTTCCAACTCAACTTCCAACCAGGTTCCAACCCAACTTCCAACCCAACTTCTAACCCAACATCCAACCCAAGTTCCAACCCAACTTCCAACCCAACTTCCAACCCATCTTCCTGTTGTTCTACTATGCCCCATGGCTACTGCTATGGGTTGACGGACAGGTTGGGCATGCACTGCTCCCTTGGAGTACGTCCCCCAAACCTTGTTCGTGGTGCAAGTCCAAGCGAGACACCAGAAGTGTAGCGCAACGGATAGCATGTTGGACTTAGGGACAACAGGTCCTGCAATCGAGCCTTGATGTGCGCAGGAGGTTTTTTGACCTTCTAGCACAGGGGAAGTTTCTTAGACATTTCTCCATGCATGAGGAGAGTGCGCCACTTGGCGGTCAGTGGATGCGCCAATTGGCGGACTGGTGAGGTGGTTTGGAGTGACCATCCCAAAAGTGTCACTGCCCACACACCTTAGAAGCCAGGCCTAGGACTATATGTACCAGGCTCATTCCTCATTCTAATTACACAATCTGGCCTTAGATGCTCCTCACAGAGTTGTCCAACTAAGGAACAGTATAAAGAAGACACTGGTTGGTCTAAGCCCCAGGAGTTAGTCTTTGACTAGCACCTCGCGCGAAAGTGACCAAGTGTTAAGTGGACACAGTTGCTAGCAAGTGATTGCCTAGGAACTGCTCAGTGTGGAACCGTGATCCTGAGGGTGATATCTTCTCCTAGCTGAAATGCTAGGAGCGGACGGCAGGTGCTATTGTGTCGGCCCTGTTTTCTAGTCCGTTTGCCTCAGGCCGGTTGACAAAGGGTTATGGGCCCACACTGACCAGTTGTAAGGCACGCTTAGCTCAACTCTGGTACGCTCTCTCCAGGTGCGCACGCCGGCTCCATCAGCTCCATCAGCTCCATCAGCTTCATCAACTTCAACGGCTTGGTCTGCACT
>SZWC01014708.1:18431-28826 GCA_023375785.1 Penium margaritaceum
GCACGTGGGTTTGGAACCGGATCCCACACTGCCCCCTTGCCCCCGACACCACACCGTTCTAGCTGTTCTTTGGTCGCCGTGCCGACCTTAGTCAGGCTGTGGTTTGGGGCACTATGGCCACAGTTTACCTTGCTCCCCTTCTTGGTCAGGCAAGCTCGATCCGCCTGGTCATCTCTGTGTCACCCTTGGAGTTGAGCCTCATTCTCGTGCACACCGCTTCTGGGACCCGGTCGCCCATCGCCTCATCGAGTCTTGTCATGCTCATTTTTTCGAGCAGCTGACTTATGGTACCTTTCGTGCAGATCGCTGTCTCCCTCCCTCGACCTCTGCCACGGCCTACACTTCCGACGGTCTGGTGGTTACTGGTACCCCCTCCCCTTCTTCGCCTCCCCCAGTGCCACCCCCCCTGTGTCACCTCCGCCTTCTGCCACCTTCGCTCCTGTCCCTCTTCCCGTGCCCGCTTAGGCCGTCCCGCCGCTGACCTCTTCCCCCCCTCCCCCCGTTCTCTTTTCCTCCCTACCCTCTTCGTCTGTCCTCCCTCATTGCCCTGAGGTTCCTCCTCTTCCTCCCGTGCATGTCGTTGTCTCCACGACGAGGCCTCCTCCCGCATCTGTCTCCTCCCCTCTCCCCCCTGGTCCTTTGTCATCTTCCTCCCCTCCCATTCCACCTCTCGCCTCCGTGCCTACTCTCTCCCCCATGCCTCCCTTACCTTCCTCCCATCGCCGTGGCGGTCCGCCGTCTGTCTCTCCCCTCCCTCCCCTCTTGCCGTCTCCCGTGTCGTTCCCTGTCTCTCCTCCCGGTTTCCCCCCCTCCCCGCCTCTAGTTCCCCTTGCTTTGGCCGCGCCTCAGGCGGTGGGCCTCCCCCGTGCACCTTCTTCCCCTTGTACAGACCCTGTTCTTCTCTCTATCCAGGATCTCCCAGAGGACATCCCTTCATGGGCTTCCTCCCGTGTCGCTCTCGTGGGCGACCCCATCCTTGTCGCGGTGCCACCGTCTCCGCCGTCCTCGCCCACTGTCGCCTCCTCTGCCCACCCCTCGCCCTTTCCTTCTCTTGTCGACCTCCTCTCTCGCAAGACCCTTCCGCCCCTTCCTCCTCCCTCTCACTCCCTTTCACCACCTGTTCCCCTCCCTTGTCCATCTCCTCCGCCAATTTCCCCTCACCCACCCGTCCCTAGCCCGGTTTCTCTCCTCGATGTTCCCCCTCGCCCCCCCTTGTGGATGCGCACACACGCTGCCTGGGCTCGGACTTCCGTCCCTCCTCCCCCCCCTCCTCTCTCCCCTCGCGTACTTCCCCCCACTCCGTCCGTCCCTGCCTCTCTCCTCCCCCATTCTGTCCTGGACATCCCTCCTCCCTCCTCTCCTGTTTCCTCTCGCACTCACTCTCACACCGCTCGTGCCCTTACCTGCACTTCTGTCCTTCTCCCTGTCATCCCCCCACCTTCCTCATCATCCCCGGTCTCTCCTTTCCCTTTGATCGTCCCTCTCACGTTCGCATCCACTTCACCAGTCCCTGCGTTGTCCCCTCCCTCTCTCTCTCTCTTGAGTCTTCACTATGCCTCTCTCCACCCCCCTTCCATCCCATCTCCTTCCTCCTATTCTCCCCCGCTCACTTCTCCTCCCCCTCTTGCTTCCCCCTCGTCTACCGCTCCCTTGCCTCTCTCTCCATCCCTCCCCACTCTGGCGGTCTCTGCTCTCCTCCCTCCCTCCTCCCCTCTTGCCTCATCCGCTATCGTGCTCTCTTTGTCTCGCTCTCTGTCGCGTTACACCCTCCATCTAGGCCACGCCCACGGTCGCCACTTCTTTAATCTCAAGTTTCGCCATGCACTTGATGCCTACACTGCTCACCGCTTCGTCGGTGCCCCGGCGTCTGCTGCTCGTGCCCTCGCGATCACCTCTGTCCCGCCCTCTTCCTCCTCTCCTTCCCCCCTTGACGAGTCCGATCCCCACACTCTTGCCGATGCTCTTGCTCGTCCGGATGCCGTTGCCTGGCATGCGGCCTGTGTTGTAGAGCTTGCTGCCCTGGCCGAGCATGGTGTGCTCGAACTTGCTGACCTTCCTCCCGGTCGCACGGCCATCAAGGCCAAGTGGGTTCTACGTAAGAAGTTCACCGCCTCGGGTGCCCTCGACCGGTACAAGGCTCGTCTCACCGCCAAGGGCTACTCCCACATCCTCGGCGTTGACTTCACCGACACCTACGTCCCTGTCGGCCGCTTCACGACTAGTCGCGTCGTCATCTGTCTCGCGGCCCACTCTCAATGGGAGCTTCACCAGATGGACGTGAACAACGCCTTTCTCCACGGTCGCCTTAAGGAGGAGCTTTACATGGTCCAGCCCCCTAGCTTCTCCAATGGTACCGGACGAGTCTGCCGCCTCCGTCGCGTGCTCTACGGCCTCCGCCAGTCCCCTCGTTCCAGGAATGAGGAGTTCTCATCTACCCTCTTCCGTGGTGATTTCCGACCTAGCCAGTCCAACCCCTCCCTCTTCGTCGGTGGCACGACTCTCGTGCCGGCCTTCATCCTAGTGTATGTGGATGACCTCCTCATTACCTCCCCTTCCTCCTCCGCGATCTCCGAGGCGAAGGGTATCCTCTCCTTGGCGTATCGCATGAAGGACCTTGGCCTCGCGGCCATGTTCTTGGACATGTAGATCGAGCGCTTCCCTCGCTGTCTGTTGGTCCATCACGAGCGCTATGTCCAGACTCTTGCTGACCGCTTCGCTTCTGTCGTCGACCTCTCTCACCCTCTCCCTGCTGCCTCCTCACCCATGTCACCGTGTACTCAGCTCACCCTTCGTGTGGCCCACAACGCGGAGTCGGGTGCGTTGGAGTCCGCCGTCACGTTTCAGTCCATCATTGGCGCGCTCACGTACCTCGCTTGCACCACACGCCCTGACATCGCCTACACGGTGAACGTCCTGGCCCAGTACGCCCGCGAGCCTCGCACGGCTCACCTCCAGGCGGCCGCGTACGTCCTTCGCTACATCCTTCGGTCTGCCCGTGTGGGCCTCATCTTTCCGACCGGGTCGGGCGTGCCTCTCATGGCAGGCTACGCCAATAGTGAATATGCCCGCGATTCAGACGCTCGCAGTCGCAACGGCTTCGTCTTCCTCCTTGGCCATCTCCTGGCGCAGCAAAAAGCAGGGCTGTGTCACTCGCAGCACTGGGGAGGCCGAGTACATGGCCTTAGGTGGTGCTGCCGCCGAGGCAGTGTGGCTTCGTCGCCTTCTTGGAGAGCTTTGTCTTCCCACCCCAGCTGTGCCTCTCCACACAGACAATGAGAGTGGGTTGGCCATTGCCAGGATCGCCGGTGCGCTTCACCATCGCACCAAGCACATCAATGTTGAGCACCATTACGTGCACGACGTTGTCGCTGCCGGCGATGTCTCTCTCCGGTTCATCTCTGCTGAGTTCCAGCTTGCGGACTTCCTCACGAAGGCTCTCCACAAGCCTGCCTTTGCTTCGAGCATCGCTTCTATTGGTCTTTGGATCCTACCCTCGCTCAACTGAGACTACTTTTCCATTTTCTCTCTTCTCCCCACTCCCCTTCCCTGCGTCGTTTGGTCCTCTACTCGATGACCGCTCGTATGCTGCATCCCTGCTCCTTCCCATGTTCTGCGCTTCTCCCCTCCGTGCGCCCGTCTCTTATAGGCTCTTGTACATCCGATGCCCTCCGTCGCCAGTGTGGTGTTTCCCATCCGTCCCTGCCCATTCTCCTTCCCGTTTTTCCCTCTGCCCCCCGTTCCCTCCCCCCTCTGGTGTCCAGTTGGTGTCTCCGTTGCCGTGTGCCTCTGGGTGGTGGGGTGCAGGTCGTTGATGGTGACGGCCCTCTACCCGTTCTTGCTACGCGCTTTGGGACTGCCACACGTGGCCGCGTGGCGCTCCTAGCAGGGGTGTGTCGGCTGGGTGCTTCTCGTCGGGTGCTTCTGGCTGGGTGCTGCTCGAGGTGTGCCTCCTGCGTAGCACGCTTTTGCTGGGGTTCTCCTGGTGGAGGCGCTTCTAGACGGGGGTTATTGGTGGGGTGCTTCTGGTGGAGTTCTTCTGGCCGGGTGTTGCGGACGAATCCTTCCGGTCAGGCGTTGCGGCCGTGCGCTCCTGGTGGGGTCCTCTTGGCCGGCTGTCTCCGCCGGCGCCCTGTGTCGCCATCGCCGTAGCAGCATGCTCTGGCCTGCTCTGGTGTTCCGTTAGGGCTTGCAGTGTGGTGTTCAAGATTTCTGCTTGGGGCATCCACCCTTGCTTGCGCTATCATGTTAAAGTAGCAAACACTTGTGTGGCTACTTGTGTTAGGTAGCCTAGATTAGTCTTACTCCCTGCCTGTCATGCCAGGTCGTACTGTTTTCTTACGAGACGAAGGCCTCGCTGCGTTGCTCCTTTTGGGTCGCACTAGACATTTGCACACGTGCGACCTATGCATCCCTTATGGGGTTCGCCACACTCTGTGGCGAACCACAAGCTGGGGAGTGAGTGCGACCTGATAGGGGTCACGATCGCTCCCCCGTACTCGTCATTCTTTTCCAAAAAGTAAAAACATTCTCGCCTCGATCCGCTCTTGCTCTAAGTCACCAACGCCCCGATCCCCCCTCACAACTCTCAAGAGCGCTCCCCCCTCACAGCTCTCGCGAGCGCTCCCCCCTCACAGCTCTTGAGAGCACCTCTTCCTCACAGCCGAGAGGGACAGTTAGCCTCGCGGCTAACTCCCGACTTCACCCGCCTCTCGCCTCCTCCACTCTCCTCCATCCTCTCTCCTCCAGCCTCTCCCTCCCCCTAACCCTGCCACGTTGAACATTATGATTAACAGAAGTAAGAACAATAATTGTTTTTTTTTGTAAAATTCTCACTCTTCCAATTTCTCTCCATGGAAAATTTTCATACGCATTTTTAAAACACTAACTGCCATTTCTTACAAATAATGAAACCCTGTAAAATGTACTCACTATTTGAGTGAATGTATGTGTCTACCTCATGTAATTGAATGAAACTTATTGGAAAGGAGAATCATGTTGAGATGATTCTATAGGATGTGTAAATGGAAACACTAGTAAATGCCTGAGAAGGAAGTTACTTTCCGCCTTCCATTGGTACGGAATGACATTAAGGAAACTTCTGATGAATATCTTGTGTATGATCAAGTTGTGTGTGCACTGTTCAAGGAGTGTATAAGTTATTGGTGCTTGGTTCTATATTCATTCATCAGCATGGATTTTATCAGGGCCTTTGCATATTTCATAGGGACCAGTTCAGGGGTTGCAATGAGCAGATCATCCATGTATAACAGGAAAATTGCAAATGGATCCGCTGGAGAACTGTAGAAGAGGGTAGGATTTGCAGTGATGTAGAATGGGCTTCTTCGGAGTAAGGGTGCACACCAGATCCAATCCACGGGTCTGGTGAGGGATCCAGATTCTAGTATTGGAACCACCTGTTGGATCTGAATCCGTGGATTTGGATCGAAATCCGCTTATCTATGTGGATCCCCGGATCCACTTCCAATCCATGCTTCAAGCACATCATGTTCAATGTAACATGATACATGAATGATCTTTCCTTTTTTTTTTTCCCACATGCCACCATGTTGTCTTTTCCAACATGACATTCCATGTTTCATTTTTATGCATCACAGCTAGAGCATCCACTTCTGCAACATTTGACATCTATCTGACTATGTGGTTTCTGCTCGTGCTGAACATGCCAACTGAGAATGTCAACTGAGCATGTGGATGGAGCATGTGGAGTTGGCATATGGATTGAGAATGTGGACTCAGTCTATTTCGTGAACAAAAAAAACCTGAGTATGCCAACTGAGCATGTTTACTGAATATAGCTTTTGAGAATTTCACTTGAGAATACCAAAGGTATAATAAACTCAAATGAACATGTAAACTAAGCATATAAACATTGCATGTCAAATGAGAATTTGTATTGCTCTTTTCAAATGTGCATGTCCACTAAATGGCAAAAAACAGAGGAGCAATGGCAAAACAACATTTGAAAACAAGGTCAAGGATGGGAAATTCTCCTATAGANTCCTCCTAGCCTGGCTTCCCAGCTCCTTAATCCATGCCTCCTTGTCCAAACCTCCTTTTGTCATTATCCCATGCCAGCATATGGGGAAGTTCAGCAATGAATCCGTGTTGATCCATGACTTTATTGGTAGAAGATTCTCTGCTATCAAATGCACCAGCACGTGTCTGAAGCCGGTAATGAAATTCCTGCCAAAGTGAAGACAGGAGTTCAGGTGGTGTGGATGTGCCAGACACGGCAAAGAAATACATGGCAGCAAGCACAAACACAGGAAAAGTGTGCTGCAGTTTGAGGTTCCTGCACTTTGGGCTTTTGTTCTCTAACTTGCCCCACTGGTGCTTTCCATGTGATGGCCGCATCTATAGAACCTCAAATAGGTCTTTTATGAGATCAGCAAGTGCTACTCTAAGAAGTGCATCTTCCTCTTTCCGTTGCTACTGAGGAAAACTACACAGATGGTAGCCAAGTACAGCTGCAGCTGCAGCTGATGAACCCACAGCTGATGACATTGCAGTTGCAGCTGATGATGTTCAAGTTGCATCTGATGATGAGGTGGCGGCGTCTTGGCTTTGTGGCCTGAGATCTTCTGTCGAATTTCCACTTTTAGAAAACCAGCAGAGGCAGCTGCAGCTGTTGCTGCCTCTGCAGCCCCACTCTGCTCCACAATGTTTTCACAACACGGCTGGAGAAGCTGCAGTAACTTATTGTGGAGCTCAGATGAAGACTGGATACCCATGATCTTGTGGGTGCACTCATGGAAGTGCAGCCAAAACCGGATATCTGATGGAGTTCCAAGAACATGCCACTCACTCTACAGTTTTGTGTACTTCTACAGCTTGCTCTGTGAATCACTCGATCCCTTGTGGATTTCTATCACCAGCTTCTCTTTGTGATCGTCGTATTTGCTGTACCCATCCTCCTGCTCTTTTCCTTGGCAGCCAGAGCCTTCACTTGCCAGCCATGCAAGTCATCCAACATCGACTAAGAAAACGGGAAGAAAAGGTTCAAAGGGGGTTGCTTAGAGCCACTGACATCATCTGTGAAGGCCTTGACTTGCCTCAAGATGAGGTTCAGCAGTACAATCAGAGTCCACTAGTCAAAATTGGGCCTCAGCTGCTCCCCCCCCCAGCTGTACCCATCCAGCCAGGCCAGCAAAATGAGCTTCAAATTCAGCACCCGCGCCATCATGTCTAAGGTCAAATATCACCTAGTCTCTGTATCAAAATGCAGAGAGTTGAACATGATTCCTGCTGATGCTGTGGTGTCGACGAGGCTCAGATCACATCTAGTGGACCGAGTTGCAAAGAAAGATATGGCCCTAGAATTGAAGTTATTGAAAAAATGGAAAAAGGAAGAAGATTCAAATAGAGAGAAAGATTTATCAGGAGAGTGTATGTTTACACATGGTAGACACTGAAAAATACAAATCAACATATGGTTTGCAGTATCCTCTAATGGTGTCTCATTCTTCCTCTCGTCCCTTCTCCCCATCCCTTCCCCCCGCCCCCCCCTTCCCCCCAAAAGAGACTGAACATGGGGCTTGTATGTGATAGTGTATGTTGTGTGCGTGTCTGATCATACAAGAATACATTACCTCATTGTTTTATTGTTGAAATGTCTCTTGATAAAATCTACTTTTGAATTTGTTTCTAGTCCCTCTATATGTTGTTCCTCACAATCGCCTTGTACACTGTCATGTTTGCAGAGAAGGGGGGGAGGGTACCTTGACATCGGTTGACCGATCTCCAGTCCCACCCCCCTTCCGAGTGGAATTTAATGGGAGAGAATGTGTTTGAAAATGTGGTATGCGATAAAGATTATACATGAGGATTATTGATGCAATCCTTGCACTCCAATCAATGTCATCCGTTTCAGGCTGTTTGATGACAAGATCCATATCTTGTATGCGATGAAAGTTGACGAAGCATGCATGCACAAAGTACCCACAACAATAGGATCCGGATGAGTTAGAAAGAGTTAGAAAATAATAGAACCCTGAAATAAATTTGTGTGAATGGTGCTTGAGCGAGACACCATGTCAAAAGAGCAACAGTCAGGCTGCCGAACAAATGGCAGCCAAGCTGTTACTTGAGCAACAGACTACGTCTCGACGCCCTCAAACCTCCTGTAAGCCGATAGCTTCAGAAGGAGATAATTCTGATACTTGTCACATGTAGGTATACTCTTTAAGACTAACAACTTGTGTGTTGTATCCTAGACATGTGTCATTTTGCTTACAAACATTGAACTGATGAGTTTGACTCTCTGGTACATATATTGTCTTGAACATTCTTTCACGAGAGTAAGTTTTGTTAACTTTTACATCATTTTTATCACAAATCCCGATTCTATTCATGGAAAAGCATGTAGAGAGAGTAAGTCGTTTTCTAATCTTGATGGAGGTTCATAAAAAAAAAGTGGGTGTGCACTTTGCATGTATTCATTAAAAGACTATGTTTTGAGGTTGATTGACCCTAAGTGGGTGGTCCAATCTAAAAGATATTCAACAATAGCAGGAGATCGGCAAGGCCCCATCAACGGCTCACACGACCGCTCTCACATCATCAACAGCAGGTTCTTCACCTCTTGAGAGGTAAAAAAATATGGCAAATTTGAGTTACCATAGTGATCCGTATATTCACCTATAAAAAATCAATGAATTATATGATCCTCATATTCTCCCATTTTTTCATGTTTCAAAATATTGGAGGTGATTCCCCCAAAAGTTCTGAGTTTCATAGTTAAATCTCTATATCTCCCACATTAAGTAGGGGGTTCCAGTTCTACACTATTGTTGTTGTTTGAAAGTTCAAAACTTTGAGATTGAAGGTCATCAGTTGTGTCGAGTGAGACCAACAGCCATGGACAACCCTCCGTTGCATAGCCTATGACTTGATCACCAATTTCACATCATTCACACGACACTCACTATTGCGCCAATCAGTGCTAAGGATAAATCCTTTAGGTGGAAAAACATAGCGATAGAACCTTGTGTAGTAATCCTAGCAAGGATTATGTTTTATGTGATTCTCCTAATCAATGACAAATTACGTAGGTGAGCATGGACGAATGGAAAAAATATGTTTTGAGGGGATATAGAAATCACTACGTTATGCCATATAGGAAAACTCAATGACTCAACCAGAAAACTGGAATGACTTTGCATGTGCCATTCTTGCACAGTCTGAGAAGCTGGACAAGAAGTCTGATGCATAGTACAAGCTTCATACTTCCATCTGTAGTCAGCGTGGCAGAATGCACATGGTGTTCTCTAAAATCATCAACAGCATTGACATCGAGCCCAAAAAAAAAAATCACTACAACAATCCCCTCATGTGTGATATCCAGTAAGATATTGCATTTTTTTGCATCTGATATGACCTTCCATGCAGAATCCTAGCAGTCGATTGATCAACAGTATCAACCAAAATGCTTGAATACATGAATCCAACAGCCAGAACCCCCAAATTTACCATACTTTGCATGATGGAGGGAAGCTCCACTCGATGCATACCTCCAGCCCAATGGAGATCGGAACTGTTTATCATTGACACCAACTGTTAAACATTGTAGTTCTGAGCACAGCGAGACCCGTCCACGTGATGGGAGCTGTTGATGTGATTTTAGGAAAAATTGTGGTCAGGGTCACGTCCAACCGCAACCGGATGGGCGAGGTGGTTGTCCCCTTACATGAGCCACCTCGCCCATGTAACCCCTCTCTCATGCCATTGTCGCGTCACTTCTCATTTCCAACTTTCAACTTACCTTGATCTGCTCCACCTCCCCCTTCCCCCGTCCTTCTCAACATGGTATCAAGCTAGTCAACCCTGATTTTGCTTCCGCTCAACTCCATCTTCCACTTCTAGACCTCGTTGACCCTCCTTGACCGGCGGGAGTGGCTATTCTCTGCGGCATCTCTGAGTCTCTGTGGCTCTTCTGGCATTTCTGGCATTTCCGTGGCGTCCTTTCCAGCGTTTTGGCGACTTGGGGCGTTTTCGGTGTTGCGGGCGCGATTTTCTGGCGTTTGCTTGTGGCGCGCGTCGGCCCTGTTCTCCCCCCCTTGGCGCGCGTTGGCACGGCCACAACCCCCCCCCCTCCTCGCGCGTTGCGTGGTCCCCCCGTCGCGTCCCCGTTGGCGCACGGCGCCCGACCTCGCCATCCCTCTGGCGCAATCCGGCGGCTCGGGCGTTTCGGCTCCACTCCACCCCCCCCCCTCTTCAACGCTCCTCCCTCCTCCCCTCCCCTGTCCGCTTCTCCTCTCTCCCCTCCTCCGTCCCCTCCTCACCTCTCCCCTCCCTCGTCCACCCCTCCCCTTCTCCCTCCCCCGTCCACCTCTCCCCTCTCTCCTCCCCCGTCCGCTCCTCCCCTCTCCCCTCCCC
>SZWC01014709.1:1001-13249 GCA_023375785.1 Penium margaritaceum
GCCGACATCGCAACATACGCCAAGGGAGCTCGAGATCGTGCGCCGAACAATCCACAGCCACCGTCGCAGAAGCGAATGCGTCTGCCGCCAGGCAAGGATGTGGAAATGCCCCATTGGGGTCCAGTGCAGTACGAGATTGAGCTCCAGAATGCCCAGGACCGCCGTTTAAACAATTTCATCAAGTTGGCTCGGGGTGTCCAGCCAAGTGGGAGTAGGAGGGAGAGCACAGATTCAGAAGTCGACTTGGGGGATGAACCAAAGTCGCAGCGACGTTACGGCCGCCTACGCGTTCGGCATGAGCGGCAACTCTGCCAGGCCTCACGATTGCTGCCGGAGCCACTCTTGCCGGCTGGCTTGAATGGCAGAAGTAGCAATCAGGCAGCCAAGAAGCATGAACTCCCTCGTTGACATGCGAATGCCAATGAGAGAAAAAGGTATGGCGTCCTCCAAAGGTCACGAAAGGAGGCAATTTTGATGTTGCACACAGATGTCCTGCCGAGCAACTCCCGCCACGACTGCCTTGTAGCTCTCGTCCAGAGGAGTAGAGGGGCCGCTACAATCGTGCAAGCATTTTAAAAGGCTCCTATGTAGCCGCTCGCCTCCCAAGACAAGAGCCGCAAGGCCTGCAAGCTGGTTTTTTAAGACGGGAAGTAGTGCCACATCGAATAGCACTAGGCCCATAAGATCTCCATGCGGACTCCACGCTGACTCTCCAAGATTGCGGGGATGCAATCCCCGAAGAAGAGCAACTAAGTGGGAGCTAAGTAGAATTGCCTGAGGTATGGGGTCCAAGACTCAACGCAACGGTCGTGAACAGCCTCGAAGAGCACTCTGTGCTCCACTTTGTTTTGAGGCACTCAGATGTCTAAACAGAAGGATGCACCTGCAACACAGGTCCCACTCCCTGGATGAGTAGGGGTTCACTCCAAAATGTGGACTCCGAACTGCAGTGGTCGCAACGTAGATACAATCCTGCCCTTGAGGTGAGTCTGCAAGACGTGAGGTGTAAGGCAGAGCAGAGCCTCCTCTATTGCTATCGGCCGCACCTCATCCTCCTCAGTGGCTTCCTAGAGAAGAGAGATACATCAGCCGAGGAGGAGGGCATGAGCTGGCCACCAAGAATGTCGACCAACATCCCCAATAGCTTGACGGGGCCCAGACGAACTGGGACCGTGACGAGAACATGCAAGCCATGATTCTCCTCATGGCGCTACCGGAGAGCTGGAGCCCGATGATCACTGTCATGGGCGGCTGGAAGGAGGACGACCTGACGTACACGGTAGTGTCCGAGTACGTGCGAAACGAGGCCATGCGCCGCAGCGGAAGTGAGGCTACCTTCACAGTCTATGCCGCACGCTACGGTGGTCGCGGGAGCAAAGGGTCAGCCTCCAGTCAGAAAGGCAGCAGTGGAAGCGGTGGTGGCGGAGGCAACAATGGCGACAAGGCTCCCACGCGACAGGGTAACTGCAGCAACTGCGGCAAATCTGGGCACTGGCCAAGAGAGTGCAGGTCGCCAAAGAAGGACGACGACGGAAGCGGTGGGAGCAAAGGCATCAAAAAGAGTGGCAAAGAAGCTACCAACATGATGGCACAGAGCACGCCTCCAGAAAAAAGAGCGGCTCTGCTCAGGCCAGGAGCCTTTGGGCTTGACTCCCGCACCGATCATCACTCTAGCAACGACCAAGCTGAATTTGTCTCCATCGGCCCCATCTATCGGCAATTCAAATGCGCAAATGGTAGCGTCGTGAATGCAAAAGGCGTGGGCGACAAGCTGGTGAGCATCAGCCTCAATGTTGCGGAGAAGGATCTATGGCTATGTGACGTGGTCTACATGCCCTCCTTTGCGGCAAACCTTCTGTCCGTGTCAAAAAATAACAGACAACGACATGCGGTGGTGTTCACGCAGAAGAAAGCGGTTATCGCCAGGAATGAGGACATCAAGGTCCTCTACGCTAACAAAGATCTCGTGGCACAGGTACCACAGGTTGACGGACTCTACGCACTGCAGACAACGGCAGCAAAGAGCTCGGAAAACGAGGGCCATGTGGGTGTAGCAGAGGCAGTGGTCTCGACATACACGCAGGAGAGTACACCAACGAAAACTGAAAAAGCATCCTCTATCGCAAAATACGAAGACAATGATTTGTGGCATAAACGCTTTGGACATGTGACAAATAGCACGCTCCAAGTCATCCAGTAACAACAGTTGGTCCGTGGCATAGATGGTTGCAAGAAGGATGTGGTTGGGTGTGGCAGCCTGAGTGAACCTTGCCTCCAAGACAAAACCAAGCGAACGCGCTTTGAGCGCAATGGTCGCCGCGCAGAATCAGCCCTTGACCTCATTCACACCAACGTGTGCGGACCCTTTCGCACGGCGTCAAACTGTGGTAACAAGTATTTTCTGACTTTCATAGATGACTATAGCCGCAAGGTGTGGATCTTCTTCCTCAAAGCAAAGAGAGAGGTCAGTGAAAAGTTGTAGGAGTTTGTCGCCAAGGTGGAGCGGCAGACTGGAAAGATAATCAAAGGGATGCGAAGCGACAACGGTGGAGAGTACAAGGTATGCAAGGGCTGGTGGAGGCAATATAGGATCAGCCACCAGCCCACGTCTTACACGTCACAGAGCAATGGTGTTGCTGAACGGATAAATCAGACCATCCTCGGCATGGTGCGTAGCATGCTCTTTAATGCAAAGCTTCCAACGCGACTCTGGGCGGAAGCGGCAAGAACGGCATGCTATCTCGTCAACCTGACTCCTGCGGCTGCTCTGGGCAGACGCGAAAAGAAAAAGAGAAAGACACAGATGACGCCACAATAAGTTTGGTCAGAGAAGAAACCGGACGTATCACACTTGAAAGTATTCGACTGCAGTGCATGGGCAAGGGTTCAGGCGGGTGAGGGTGTCGGCAAGCTGGATGCAAGAGCGCGAAAGTGCGTTATGGTGGGCTATAAGACTGTCCACAAGACCGTCTGTGGGACCTGGCAGGAAGAAGACTCATCACCGACCGGGACGTAACCTTTGACGAAAGGAAACCAGGCAAAGAAGCGATGCTTGATCCCATGCAAGATCCAAAACAGGGAGAGTGGTTGGTGTCGCTGGAGTCAAGAGATCAAGCTCTCAAAAACTGGCAAGTGGTGCCAGTACAACAGGCCGTAAAGAACAGTGGTGTGGCAGGAAGAGTGCTTGCGCAGGCAGACGCAGCGGCGAGCTTCGATACAGAGTTGGAAACGTCCGAGGCCTCTGAAAATAGCTCAAAGGCCAATGGCTCTCGAAAAGAAGAAAACTTCAGGGCAGCCTGGAGCACAGGAGCAACAGGATTGCAAGCATCCACCAGCAATGCAACATCACGGCACATAACAAAGAAAACAAACTCCAAAGTACGACGCTGACATCGAAAGCTGGACTGGACTGAGATGGTCCTGTTTGGCTCAGGGAGAGCCGCTCACTATGGCTGAGGTGCTGGCAAGGCCCGATGCGGTCAAGTGGAAGGAGGCGGTGGACAGCGAGCTCGCGTCCATCGAAGAAAATGGCACATGGATACTGGTGGACAGACCCGCTAACGCTCACGTGGTGGGCTCAAAGTGGGTGCTCAGGTTGAAGCAAAAGCAAGATGATAACATTGACAAGTACAAGGCAAGGGTCGTGGCGAAAGGATTCTCACAGCGCGCAGGGTCTGAGTAAGATGAGACCTTCGCACCGGTTGTCACGTTTGCCTCAATCAAGTCCCTGCTTGCCGTCGCTGCCGCCAAAGACCTTGAGATCCACCAGATGGATGTGAAGACAGCTTTCGTTTATGCGAAGCTCGACAAGGAGGTGCTAATGGAGGTGGCGGAAGGTGTCAAAGCACCCGAGGGTAAGGTGTGCAAGCTGGTGAATTCGTTGTACGGGCTGAAACAGACCTCACAGATCTGGTATAGAGAGATGGACAGCTTCATGGCAGAGATCTCCTTTGCACATTGTAGGAATAACCCCAGCATTTATGTGCGGAGGACAAGCTTGGCTTGCTGCTCGTGGCATTGTACGTGGACGATCTCATCATGTGTTCTTCCTCGCAGGAGGCCCTTACGGACCTAAAAAAAATTGGCCAGTAGGTTTAAGATGAAAGACATGGGACTTCTCGAGTACTACCTCAAGATTGCTGTTCACTGCAACCGCAAAGCAGGCACCATCGAGTTCAACCAAACCAAATACATCATGGATGTCTTGAAGCGCTACAACATAGAGGACTGCAAACTCGTTAGCACCCACATGCCCTCTGACTGCGAGCTTTCCTCCTCCATGTCACCAAGTAATAAGGCAGACCGGCGCGAGATGCAAACCATTGCGTACGAGTCCGCCGTTGGGAGCCTCATGTACGCGATGGTGGGAACGTGACCTGACATTGCTTATGTGGTGGGTCAGGTGAGCAGGTTTGTGGCCAACCCTGGGCCAGAACATTGGCAGGCTGTGAAGCGAATTTTTCGCTACCTCAAAAAGACTCGGCATGTCGGACTTCGGTTTGGAGGTCTAGAAGGATCAGACTTGCTGCGAATGACATGCTACAGTGACGCGGATTGGGGAGGACGGATTGATGACAGGTTGTCCATCTCAGAGTTTGTCTGTCTTCTCAGTGGCGGTGCGGTCTCGTGGGCAAGCAGGAAGTAAGACTGCGTCTCGCTTTCTGCTGCTGAGGCGAAGTACATTGCACTCTCCGAAGTGTGCAAGGAAACGCAGTGGCTTCGCAGTTTGCTTGATGAGATCAAGGCACCACCAGAGGAAGCAACGGTCATCCGCATCGACAACCAAAGTGCCATCGCTACGGCAGAGAACGACATGATCTCCCGGCGTACAAAGCACATTGATATTTGGTACTTCTACTCACGTGACCTTGTCGCCAAGGGTGTCGTGGAACTGGAGCACGTCGCAACCAAGAAAAAGCTTGCGCACTTCTTGACAAAGTCGCTAGACAGCGACTTGCATGTTGCAGGTGCTCGAGGAGTCGGTATGGTGGATGCAAGATGTTGGAACTAAAAACCAAGAAAGTTGACGTGTACAAACATAACCTAGAGCTACAGGCTTGTGCTGAAAAAAACTACCCCAGCAGGTGGCCTAAGGTGCAAAGGAGAGATTGTTCTTCTATGCCCCATGGCCACTGCTATGGCTTGACGGACAGGTTGGGCATGCACTGCTCCCTTGGAGTAAGTCCTCCAAACCTTGTTTGTGGTGCAAGTCCAAGCGAGATACCAGAAGTGTAGCGCAACGGATAGCATGTTGGATTTAGGAACAACAGGTCCTACGATTGAGCCTTGATGTGCGCAGAAAGTTTTTTACCTTTCCAGGGGGAAGTTTCAGACATTTCTCCATGCATGATGAGAGTGCGCCACTTGGCGGTCAGTGGATGTGCCTATTGGCGGACTAGTGAGGTGGTGTGGAATGACCACCCCAAAAGTGCCACTACCCACACACCTTAGAAGCCAGGCCTAGGACTATATGTACCAGGCTCATTCCTCATTCTAATTACACCATCTGGCCTTAGATGCTCCTCACAGAGTTGTCCAACTAAGGAACAGTATAAAGAAAATACTGGTTGGTCTAAGCCCCAGGAGTTAGTCTTTGACTAGCACCTCGCGCGAAAGTGACCAAGTGTTAAGTGGACACAGTTGCTAGCAAGTGATTGCCTAGGAACTGCTCAATGTGGAACCGTGATCCTGAGGGTGATATCTTCTCCTAGCTGAAACGCTAGAAGCGGATAACAGGTGCTGTTGTGTCGGCCCTGTTTTCTAGTCTGTTCGCCTCAGGCCAGTTGACACCTGGATGGTCTAGACCCGAGCGCAGTGACCAGGAGACAGTGGATCGACAAAGCCATCCAGCGCGTCAATAACTCCATTAGGGACGAGTTCACCGACATCTTCCGTGAGGACCGGCTGTCTTTCACAGAGGTGAGCGATGACGTGCCCCGCCAGGCACGGAGTGTGCGGGGTGAGCCACGATCGGACCTGACTCCCGTGGTAATCTTCACCGATAGTGTTCTGTACTTGCAGAGATTCAAGTAAAGCACCTCAAAAGGGCAATCTTCACAGGTAGCGTTTGCATGGAGCCTATAGACGTGCTACCCCTTGCGACCGGACCTCACCTTGGTAGACCATGATCTCGGCATTACCTAAGTGGTGGACGTCACAACGGTGGACGCCCAGGGATACCGGGCCACAGGGCCTGGGCTGGCTCTCGCGGCTGTCAAGGAGGAGAAAGTGACGCAACACAGGGTGGCTCCGCGTCTAGGACACCACCTGCAGCCACTGACTTGGGAGACCCTGGAAGGCCTGGAGGATGATTTTTGGGTGTTCCTGGCTCGACTGGCCAAGGTTTGCCTCTCACGTGGGACTCAAGAGTGCTAAGCGGAGGCCCTCACACATTGGGCACAGTGGGCGGTCAGCTTCCTCGCTCAGCGTGTCTCCATTGCAGTGACCAGGGCTAAATGCGTGGCCATCCAGCTCTATGTCTCCATCCACGCTAGAGTCTCGGCCCGATTCATTGTCCAAGTGGCCCCTATTGCACGCCAGGTGCGCGTGCGCTCCCTCCTCACGCTCTCTGCCCTTTGCGTGGTAAAGCCGACGTTCAGGGAAGTCTAGCTCCCATTCTACGAAGTCCACCTCACTGTCCCGAGGCTGGCGGCGCTGGCATGCATCTCTATACCCCAAAGTTGTGCCGGTCAGGGGCGGCTTGGCATGTCTTTCCATTTTTATCAATGAGAAAAAAAATCCTCAACATCCTCATTGTATGAGTAGGAACACAAGCATAGGTGTGAAAGCATAATGCAGACCAGAATCTGCGAGAAGAAAGGGCGAAATTTCATTCACTTGACTTAGTCATAACATCTACCTGAACAGTGGTGGCAAGTGGCTCATGGAGCACCAATCGTACAAACACATGCACACATTGATGGTCTCATCGTCAAGACTAATTCCGAAATCACCCAACAAGCGATGACTTCTGCTGAAATTTCGCTCATGAGGTGCACTTGTGCACGGGACTGCACGCACATCCTGTGCAACGAGAGCCATTGCTCGCAACTTAGCACGACATTTTTCCCAAGAAGGGCGGTGTCTCAGTTGCCCTGTCAAAGAACTCGCCAATGGAAAACTTTCCTTTTTCTGTCGGCCATCTATCAACCCGTCAACTTGCTGGTGCGCAGTCATCTTCCTCCCCTGCTGTCTCGTCAACCCGCTCGTGCTCCTCCTCACCCCTCCACTCCCCTCACCCGACTGTGCTGCCCTTCAAGGATCTTCTGCTGCAACCACAACCTTGTATTCTACCAAGGCCTCCCGCACAAGGAACATCACTCCGTCGTTCACATACCTGTCCGCTGGCTGCAATGCCACCTGTCTGTCAAAAAACCAATCACGTCTGAGCTGAGGGTGTAACGCTGTGGTGACCGCACACAAGTCAGAAACCTTCTCCCAATGCCCGTGCTGGTGTGCCTTCGCTGTTTCGATGCGACTGCACAAGCAAATGGGCACTTTGGGCTGAAGAAGCATGCTGTGGAGATGCCTCACGAGGGAGTTGTTGTTTTTTCTAAACGCTTTGCAAAGCGTTTAGAAAAAATAAGACCTGCTATGGAGATGCATGCTATGGAGATGCATGCTATGGAGAAGCATGCTATGGAGATGCCTCATGAGGGAGTTGTTCGATCGGGATAACGTCGTGCGGCAGGGGATATGACTTCCACCTTCTCTGACTCTTGAAGGATGAGCTTCAATCCATGTACATGTGCAAAGTCAGCACTGTCCATGCAGAAATCTTTCTTCACCGTAGCGCCCAAGTGGTCATTCCTCTCCAACAATGCCTCCCTTGTGGATGTTGTCATCGAGAACTCCTTCGCCATGGTGCAGGTATTTCTCCACCAGGTTGGTCCATGGNTGTGGTGACCGCACACAAGTCAGAAACCTTCTCCCAATGCCCGTGCTGGTGTGCCTTCGCTGTTTCGATGCGACTGCACAAGCAAATGGGCACTTTGGGCTGAAGAAGCATGCTGTGGAGATGCCTCACGAGGGAGTTGTTGTTTTTTCTAAACGCTTTGCAAAGCGTTTAGAAAAAATAAGACCTGCTATGGAGATGCATGCTATGGAGATGCATGCTATGGAGAAGCATTCTATGGAGATGCATGCTATGGAGAAGCATTCTATGGAGATGCATGCTATGGAGAAGCATTCTATGGAGATGCATGCTATGGAGAAGCATTCTATGGAGATGCATGCTATGGAGAAGCATTCTATGGAGATGCATGCTATGGAGAAGCATTCTATGGAGATGCATGCTATGGAGAAGCATTCTATGGAGATGCCTCATGAGGGAGTTGTACGATCGGGATAACGTCGTGCGTCAGGGGATATGACTTCCACCTTCTCTGACTCTTGAAGGATGGGCTTCAATCCATGTACATGTGCAAAGTCAGCACTGTCCATGCAGAAATCTTTCTTCACCGTAGCGCCCAAGTGGTCATTCCTCTCCAACAATGCCTCCCTTGTGGATGTTGTCATCGAGAACTCCTTCGCCATGGTGCAGGTATTTCTCCACCAGGTTGGTCCATGGAGAGGTCCTCTCCTTGGTCATTCCTCAACCCCCTCCGCTGTGCCAGAAGGGTTGGAGACGGACGGATGGTTGCGTGTGTTGCGTGCATCTGTCCTATGCGTTGCGAAAGAGCTTTCTTGTCCTTGTCCTAGATCAAGGTCTCAAAGACCAGGATCAACACATGGGCAAAGCACCTTGAGTGTCTCGCTGTGCTGAAAGTAGTTGGGTATAACCTCTCGAGCTCTTGTAGCATCTTTTTGTTTGCTGAGTGGTTGTCCGCTCAGGGGGGAGGGGGGAGGAGGGGGGGTGGCATAGCGCCATGGAGAAGGTGACCTGCCAGTTGAAGTGCCGACACCAGTTGTGCGGAGCGCAAGGCGTTGTGTTCGAATTGTTTGATTGGGCAGGAAGCGACAGGCCGTCAATTTCTTGGACGGTGCGCCATTACGGCAGTCATCTGCAGAGAGTCCGCTCTCTATTCTCCTACACACAGAGAAGAATGACAGATTGAAAGAGACTTAACAAGGGAGCGGACACTCTGTGGCAGTCGTCGGCGCCCAGACGGTCTTTCCGTCACGGATGTCGGCGTCGTTCCCTGGCGGTTGTCAACGTCCAGTCAATCAACGGGGCGCTGCTACAATGGCTGGCCACTGGACGACCGACAGTTGTCTTTGGTCCAATTGGTAGTAGAGCGACGCGTTGGAATCCATCGCGGCGACGTCAACCGGTGAGCAGCGATGGTATTGCCGCTCATCCCCGTTGATGCGACGGAGGCCATCGCGTTGACGTTTGACTGATGAGCTGTGATGGCATCGCCGCTCATCGCCGTCCACCCCAAAGTAGTGCGTGGATGGCGGTGAGCGGCGGACAGTATGAGAGAGCGGCTCGAACGCCGATAGACAATGAGGTCTTTTGCGAAGGAAGACCTTATTGACCGGAAACGAATGTAAGGCACAGAATGCGCTACCGTTACTCGGGCCTCGTTGACTTCTGTTGTTGTTTGTTACCGTGGCATTGTGACGGGGTAGTGTAACGCGTTACAGGAGAAGGATACCGACCGGGGTTACTAACGATAACGTACCGGTAAGGCGAAAAAGAATTATGTACCGCGGTACTCAAGGACCGTGGTACACTAATGCGTCGAAACGCGTCACCGGTAGTCACGCAGGCCCAGTCCCACACAACCTCGGCTGCCATCTGTGGAGAAGGTCGTGCAAGTAGCTGGGCGCACTGGCACGGTGTCAGCCTGGTATCCCCAGATGCGTGTTTCCGTCTTGGATCATCTTGCGTTCTGCGACAGTGAGTTGCGAACAAGCTGGCTTTGCAGTGGGCAATCACATTCATAGCAGGCACCATCCTGCTTGTTCAAAGGCAGGAAAGTGCTCTGCTGTCAGTGTGGTGGATCAATCCTGGCTGAGAACGGTGGAGGTGAGAGGTTGTAGCGGGTCTCTTGCTTCCAGGTTTCAGACGTCCACGCATTGGGGTTCTCCGTCAGAACAACTTCAGGCTGTGCTAAGGCCAAGACGTGTGTATGAAGCAAAACAGTTGTGCCAGCCGGGAATCGAACCCGGGTCTGCACCGTGGCAGGGTGCTATTCTACCACTAGACCACTGGCACATCTGACAACCTTGGCCATGTCACTTCTCCGATCGTAGACTGGCTCATCATGAGGTCACTGTCCCATGTCATGTGCTGCGCATCAAGTCATGGGAGAGCGACATGGGAGAGCAACATGGGAGAGCAGTCTCTGGACGCTGTCCAGAAAGATTGTTGACGTGGCATGTGTCGGGACTGGTTGCTTCTGGGGAATGTTGGTGTGGTTTGGCCACAGCGGAACGACAGCAGGAGGCTCAGTGTCTCTCTTGGATTGGAAAGCTTCGGCTAAGCAGAGCCGTAGACGTGCCAGTCAGCATCTATGNGTGAGTTGCGAACAAGCTGGCTTTGCAGTGGGCAATCACATTCATAGCAGGCACCATCCTGCTTGTTCAAAGGCAGGAAAGTGCTCTGCTGTCAGTGTGGTGGATCAATCCTGGCTGAGAACGGTGGAGGTGAGAGGTTGTAGCGGGTCTCTTGCTTCCAGGTTTCAGACGTCCACGCATTGGGGTTCTCCGTCAGAACAACCTCAGGCTGTGCTAAGGCAAAGACGTGTGTATGAAGCAAAACAGTTGTGCCAGCCGGGAATCGAACCCGGGTCTGCACCGTGGCAGGGTGCTATTCTACCACTAGACCACTGGCACATCTGACAACTCTTGCCATGTCACTTCTCCGATCGTAGACTGGCTCATCATGAGGTCACTGTCCCATGTCATGTGCTGCGCATCAAGTCATGGGAGAGCGACATGGGAGAGCAGTCTCTGGACGCTGTCCGGAAAGATTGTTGACGTGGCATGTGTCGGGACTGGTTGCTTCTGGGGAATGTTGGTGTGGTTTGGCCACAGCGGAACGACAGCAGGAGGCTCAGTGTCTCTCTTGGATTGGAAAGCTTCGGCTAAGCAGAGCCGTAGACGTGCCAGTCAGCATCTATGTTAGCCTCGCCGGTCGATGGTCGAAGGTCGAGGTCGCCGGTCGATGGATACCAGCTGGGAAAAGAGGTCGAAGGTCGAAGGTCGACAAACACGAAAAGTTCTCGCATTGACCCAGTACTCACCACGTGTATGTGATCAAGCATGGGTATTGCGTGTATGCATGAAAATTATGGAAATCACAAGTTACCCAAGAGAAAACAGACATATTGGCACTCTGGTCCTCTTCACCAAAATGTCTTGTTCATTTTTTCCCTCCCCGCCCAGTGTAGGAGACAATGAATGAGTCGAGGCACAGCCCCTCACGTCAGTTGACCTGCACGTTACTTGACGCGCAGGTCACTGCGCGTCATTTGACGCGCAGGTGTGCCGCGCGTCATTTGACCCGCAGGTGTGCCGCGCGTCAATCGACGCGCAGGTGTACTGCGCGTCAGCGTACACCCGCCGTTAGCAGATGTCTACCGACGCGCAGATCGATCTCGCCGTCAGCGCTTCCCTTCCGTCAGTTCGCAAGAACTGACTGGAAGGAGGGCCTTTGCCGTCATGTAGTGATGGACATCAACTTGCAGCAAGAACCGCCAACGGAGAGAGGCCGGTAGGGCGGCTCTCTGGCGGCGTCTTCGAGACAGCGGCAGGGAAACTCCATCAAGCGGACAGGGTCTCGTAAGTCACCCCCTCCCCCCTCCCACCTCCTCCCCCCGTACACTTTTCGCTGATTGCTGGCGGCGCCCCCTGGTCGCGACCTCGTCCTACGACGTGGCGCGACCAGGCGACCTTCGACCGAGAGCACAAGGTCGAGGGTCGAGGTTAACATATGTCAGCATGTGTATGGTTGTTTCTGACTTGAGCCGCACTTGGGACTGGAGCTAGCTACGCTCGCAAATTGGAGAGGGTCTTTTTCTAGGGAACTGGGTGGCTGGGTCCGTTTGCCGGTAGGGTTGAGCAAGAGGAATGAGCGGTGGTACAAAAAGTAGTTCACAGCATCGAACGCACTCTCAGGATGGCGAAGAAGGAGGGAGGGGTCAGTCACTCTGCCGATGAAGAAGAGGAAGGGACGGATCAGTCCCTCCTCAGCTTTTTGAGCATGGCCATGAGGGTAGGATGTGCAGCAGAAGGATGCATGGAGATGCGGGGTATCGATCCCCGTACCTCTCACATGCTAAGCGAGCGCTCTACCATCT
>SZWC01014709.1:27357-42357 GCA_023375785.1 Penium margaritaceum
GTGGGGGGGGGGGGGGGGGGGGGGGGGGGGGGGGGACGCCAACTTAGGCTTTATGCATGTGGATTGAATCTTTCCAAGGATGTGGATCAAACCGTCATTGGTGAAAGAAATGTATGAACCTATGTAAGAACACCTCGGGTCAACCTAATGTTCAAATAATTCTACTGAATTATTCACCGTGGCTTGTGCACGTTTGAATCATCAAAGACGATCATTAGTGACAACTGATGCTTAGCTGTAACATGTGAACCCCAGTTGCTACAATTATACCATAATGTTTTGGTGCAATCCATCGTCAAATTCATCGTGCTCCATTTTACAGCACAGCAGCGCCTGGATGCACACGATGAATTGTGCTTCCTCAACAGCACCGCTTTGGAGCCAAACTCAAAGCGACTGTCATTTCCTCCTCCCCTTGTTTACATTCAACGCTACTCCTTCCATGCACGCTATGTTGGTTAACAGTTCTTTTTGCAAGGTCCAGGTCACCCAGCAAGACGCAACAAACTCACAGACTTTTTCTCGATGACCAGCTTTTGGGGTCACATTCTTGATTCCATTGTTCTGTTTCTATCTAAGCTTGGTTGCGCAGGCTTTTTGTTTGGCACTTGCTGCTTTGTTTGGTTTGTCGATCGAATGACCAAGAAGTCTGTACGTTACAGGGATCTGAATTCTTCATGTTGTGGACTTGCCACTATGAGGATGTGTTCTACACTTACCAAAGAGAGAGGAAGAGAATGATACCTCCCAATCTCATTGATCAAACTCTCCTTCTTTCTTTAAGCATCAACTTTAGGTGTCTCGACCAAATGTTGTACTGTCTATCGCAATGAATTCCAATTTGCACTCTCCCTCACAGGCTGTTGCAAGAAGAATCATTTCACTTTCCGCATGGTATCTAAGCCATTTAAATGCAACTCCTTTTCACCCTACCCAACAGCATGTTGCACCAAAAGCAACAGAAGAGACAACTGGGACTGGGGTGGGTTAGTTTAGGTGGGTCGGACAGGTTCTGGCAACTTGGAGGTTCCTAACCTAAGGGCTCATGTCACGAAGTCTTCCGACAAAGCCGGAGGCAGAATGCTGTAAAAAAGTACCAGCAACACTTCTAGTTGTATGTTCCATCTTGGTAGCAACAAAAAAATCAAATTCAAGTATGATCAGTGACTGCAACACTCTTATCCATTTTGAACCTGACATGCGCTCATCATCCTCCCCTATGCCATCAGCCTCTAATATTTTAGTTGCTGCCAAAGGGCCTCTGTAGGCGATGAATTCCAGTAGTGTGAGTGTAGCAGTCATGTTGCCAATGTGTGTATGATGGGACACGTGGCACAGTGTCACATAGTATCATAGAGTTTTTCTCACAAGAAATCCAGTGCCGCAAGTCAAGGCTACAAGTATTAGCTTAGAAACCCACGTGATTATGCCAGCCGTGGCGGCGTAGAAGATATGTTACTTTCTACCACGTACTTGTATCGACCATGGCTGCCTATGGCACTGTGAATTTAACCACGTGGTTGTGCCTTCCGCTATGACATGTAAAAATAGAAAGTACTTCTATAGTTGTCTCACCAAGACGGGGCGACATCTCTTTTAAGTCGTGAACAAAATTCATTCTAGGAGTCCGTGCTAGTAGCACGTCTCGACGGCATAGCAACAACCTGTACGTCCACGACCAACAAGGACAAGGTGGTGAAGGCTTCACCACATGCCCTTGACGGACTCTACGTTTTGGGAGCGGTCGTTGCAAGCATGGTGACCAAGGCAATGGAAATCATGTCACCAAAGGCAACCCACACAAAACTAAATAAAGCCGAGAAGTATGCAGAAGCCAAACAAGTGTTCGGTGAGCACGTCACCGTACTCATGGATGACTCCCATAGGACAGAGGACGTCGTGAAGGACCACCAAGACATGGACCCCGACAAAGAGTACGCCGTCAACAATGGCGAAGGCGACAAGGATCGTGATCATAGCCATCAACGTGGGGCAAACTCGAGCCAATCTCTCATGAAGGAAAAGACGCTCGCTGAATTCCACAATGTTGTCTACATCAGTGAGGGTGCCAAAAACAACAAAGGTGCAAAAAGCAGCCATGCAATAAGTTTTCGCGAGCACAAGGCGGACGATTTTGCGGTAAAGGCCATTTGATTTTCTCGTTGGAAGCTTTTGAGACAGCCACCGATGAGGTAGGACGACTTTGAATCAGTACCGATAGTGGAGGTACAAACTCATCCTGAGGAGTGGAGACGGATCCCCCTTCCTACGACATGGCTACGATGGGATAGACCCACGCCCTCTCGAGCGTCATCTTGGAAGACAACTTCCTTCGACAGGTCGGACTCCTTGGAGGCATGTTGTTGAAGTAAACCATCCCTCTGTGGAAAAAGGTACATGGACAGTGCAAGTCCCTTGAGGCTATCTTCTAGAGTCCAACAACATTAGAGCTAAAGTTTGCGTTCAACAACCTTTTGGCACACTTTGGGAAAAGCATCACGGACCTTGACTGTGATCGCCAGCTACAACGTCTAGCACCTACTTAGGTAACCTATCAATGCGCAATCTCGACAAGGTGTTGTAGAGCGTAAAACAAGTGGGGGTGCAACAGCGGTTACAACAGGCAGTAGCTAGTGATGCCACCACTCCTATTTGAGCGAGTTCACTGCATTCGTGGAGGAAGTCGAAAGCTTCACCAAGGATAAATGGACCCAGACCTCCAAGTACCCTAAGTGTTTGATGTTGCGGTACTTGCATAATGGTCTTGCTAATGAGAAGTTGAAGGAAAACACCACCATGGAAGCAATGGATGATGCTTGGAAAAAATGGAGGACGTTTCGTTACTACATCAGTGAAGTGTACTTGGCAAACCCAAAGTAATCCTCGGATGTACTGCCAAAAATGCATGCACAACAAGGGCGTGACATGCGTATGGATGCTAGAGGAGCTGAAGGGACGGCCAGGGAGTGGGATGGGATTTAGTGTAAGTAGCCCGCAAACCCTCCAGTGAATAAGGCTAGTGGGAAAAAGGCCCCCGACCACAAGCACGGTCGCAACATGAAGTTGTAGGCAGTGTGTGAGTGTCACAACATAGCATTCCGCAAAGAACTTCACCACAACTGTATGCAACCTAGCCACTTTAGGTCTCATTTTCCTCAGGCTATTGGTGGTGGAAAAGAGATCGTGGTATTGGCTGTAGTTGTAATACCTCATGGGGATTGTGGAGTGGATTTGGTTAGGACAAAGTTGTGACCGCAACAATGGACCCGGCCGTGATAACGGACAATGTTATGGTACGGGTATTCCCCACCCCTGAGTAAAACTAGTGGATACCACTCAAGGGAATAGAGGGATTATGAATGGGGATTCATACTTTCAAATGAGGATGTAGAGTATTTTGAATATCTCATGAGCGCAAACTTCTCAATTACTTTCTCATCTCTAGTTTTTCCGCACTCCGCACTTGTTGATCATCGTTGCTAACTAAGCCTTGAGTCTTCGGACAAGATGCACGACCAAACTTGCTTAATGGTGGCAACATGGACCACTATGCAAAAAATGTGGGACATGGTGATTGAAGCAAATACCCTCCAAGTGATGAGCTCAATCAAGTTTGTAGTACCTTTGAACGACGATTTTGACCAAGTCAAATTCAAAGACCGGAAGGTGCTAGCCCAATTCACATGTGACCAGAAGACATAGATAGGAGTAGGTGAACCATAGGAGTCATGGCATTTGTCATATCAATTTTATGTTTGGCACAAATTTGACTTGTCGTCATAAAGCCTTTTCACTCAATAGAGTGGAGGCAACATGACAATGCAGTTCAAAAGACACCTAGCCAGCACTCCCGTAAACGTGCTTGCTAACACTAAAGAGGATGACTCCTTTGTTAGCCTTAGCTTTACCCGACAAGTGGGTCTCAAGTATGAGCTATCGGCTCGGTCTCTATTAGAACAGTCCATAAATTACACGATTCCACTGCAATCGGAGGCGACTCCGCCGTTTAGATCCATGTATCGCCTTAGTCCAATAGAAAGGTGAGAGGTCAAACACCAAATCAGGAAGTACCTTGTGAAAAGGTGGATGAAGCAAAGTAGCTCGCCATACGGTACATCGGTCCTTTTTCCCAATAAAAAGGACGTTATTTAATGTACGTACGCTAGCAAACGTTGAAGAAGCTGATGGTAAGAATTTGATTCTCCTTCCTGTGAATTGAGGACGTGTGTCCAATAAGCAAAAGTCTTTATGTCCTTGGATTTGTCTCAAGGGTACCATCAAATGTGAATCTCCGAATATGATGTGCTAAGAAAAGCATCTCAAATGTAGCAGACCAAACCATGGTGGACCGGTCGTGCCCACAAAGTGTTGGAAAAATTGGGTCATTCCTTTACCTTGGTAACTAGTTTTCATAGTTCATGCAAGGGTATTCAACCTTGATAGCTCAACCAACCAGGCTCACATGAAAGAACGTGTATTGGGAATGGATAGAAGACTACGAGAACACTCTTCTAAAAGTTAAAGTACTTTCATCCACAGCACCCGTCCTAACTCTTCGAGATCCATGGCAATCGTGGGAGGTGCAATGAAATACATCAGTGGGAGGACTCGGATCAGTCCTCATGCAGAATATTCATCAAGTTGCATATGAGAGCCAAAAGTACATCCCCATAGAGACGCGGTATCCGACAAGTGATCATACACTCATCATTGTTGTACACACATTCAAGATGTGGCATCGTTACTTCGACGGCGCTGAGGGGGGCGTGATGGTCGTGACCGATCACAACTCATTGGTGCTTTCTCAAACTCAACTGAATCATTTGAAAAGACAGGTGCATTGGAGTGAAGGCTTGAGCCAATTCTTATTCACATGGGTGTATCAGACAGGACGCATTAGCATTGTCGATCCACTCAGTGGACAACCTGTAAAAAATGAAACAACTATCAAGGTGTATGGGTATTCAACAGCCATTGCAATAGCTACAAAAAACATATTGAAGGTTTTTATTGCAAGCTACTCTGGAACAACCACCTCCATAGATTATTCACTACAATGTAATTGTAAACAAGATCAGGATGGGATACCGTGTGAATTATTAGTCTTAAGACTCTCAACATCTAGACAAGTACGGATTGGTTGAGGCTGCAAGAATGTATGAGCACAGAGAACAAGTTATTTTTGTAGATTTGGAATACCTTTGGACAAAGATTTTCTCCCAGTTCTACGGCTCGCGTATGACACGTCATGTGGGACCTAAAGAGACATGACAGACACCCTCGAACCAGTATTGGTGGCCAGGAAGGAGTGTCCACATCTGTAGGTATTGCATGATATACAACCCATGTCTTGAGAACAAAGCTAATTACAAAAAGCCTTATGGAGACCTCCAAAAAACTTCCCATCACTGGGACTTCATGGGAGTGCGCCAACATGGACTTAATTACTGGTCTTCCGGACACGGACCGTGGCCATGATACACAACTATTGACAAAACATACAGCGGTGTTTCAGATGTCATTGAATTATGTGAGCAACTAGGACATGAATCAGACAAAATGTCTAATTCAAGGATCCATATTTCAATTAATTCAATGACGGGTGAAATAACTCGGATACCCGCACTGCACTCACATTAAAGCTGGCATACCCACGGGTCGAAAATTTGGCATGGCATAGCCGGCGCACTTAAAAATAGAAACGGCATACCCATTCATACTATGGTTGCTCACGACATACCCGGACCTTTAAAACTAATAACGGCATACGGACATGCCGTTTCTTTTTTTTCAAAACAATGGGTATGCCATGTTTAATTTTGAGTTTGGTTCCCATTTCTCAAAAACAAGGTCGGTTTATTCGGACAATGTGATGTCATGTTTATAAAGTTAATTCCTTTGTTGTGTATCGAATTGGAGTCGTCGACTTATAATGAACATATCAAGTTCGCAAATGCGAACAGGTACGTGTTTTGGAATCTTATTGCGAGGGGTTAGTGTCATCTCATTATTCGAGACATGGACCATCTGGACTTCACCGACGTCGCATTCATTCGGTAGAACAGATCATGGCACATCCTTTGGTTGTACACGTAACTTCTTTGGCATATGCAGAACGTCCGCTCGCCGAAAGGTGCGTGACACTGACAGCCACTGTGCGCGACAAAAAAAACCTTGCACTCACTGGATGTATGCAACACGCCACGTAAAACAAGATGTGCACAATGGTTGTGCGCAATATGACGAGTGGCTACTCCTAGATACCTAGTAGGTACATATTTTGTCTTGTAGTAGGTATGCCAAGACGCGCTGCACTCGGGGCCAGTTTGTGGCCACGATGTCTCTCCTCGATCTCGCTTTCTTTATATGTCCCCCAGTTAATGTCGCACCAAATACAAACATTCTAAAGTATCTCTGAAAGAGTTTCAGAGACGTTTGATCGCTCGATCGGACGGTTGTCGCACAAAAACATGACCATCCGTTTTACAATCGCTTTAGATGCCGAACGATGTAGAACGAACAATACCTCTGTAAAAGAAAGCGAACTAAGACTTCAACAAAATCTTTCAAGAAAATAGATGTACAGATATTTGTCTCTTTGTAGATTCCCTAGGTCGTTGTTTGCGGGATCACACAATCTAGCGGTTGAATGTTTCCTAATCTTGTTTGATCGACTTAATCAAGATGACTTCGCTTTCTTTCAGTGACCTTGAGATGGAAAACAAACAAGAACAACCTCGTCAACCATCGTAGGTAAAAACAAAAGAATCAGAAAATATACTATCTCTTTACAATGTCTGGTCTTTTTCGCACGTTTGATTGACAGATCTAACGGCCTTGAATTGGCATCACTTTGAGGTCGTTCCTCTTCCTTTTACATGCGACCGACATCGATTAGTAAAAACAGGTCTCGCTTCCAGCTACCGGCGCACGGTGTGCACAATGGGAGGCGCATGCTCGACCCCCCCCCCCCCCCCCCCTGCGGTTCTCCCGAAGCCATAAAGTTTGACCTACCACTGCCTCCACTGCCGTTTTTGGCGAGTACAACAGAATGACGCGTACACATCATCGACGTTGCAAACCAGGGTCATGTTCGTATCGTGAACATTCACTGACTTTTGTTCTGGGTGTGCCGTTATAAATATAAAACCTTATGGTATGTCGTTCCAAAAAGAACGGACTCAGATATGCCGTCTTTGATATGGCGGACATTGGATACGCGGTTACAAAATGAAGGTGGCCTGGGTATCCGGTACCATTTTCAGCACATGCGGACAAGACAACTTAGAATTTGGACATGGTGGGTATCTTGTCGCCCCGCCCTTCAATGGCATAGGAACACAAAAGTAATCCAAACCTGAAAATGTAGTTAAAATCGGGAACACAATATTAGATCAGTCCCCTTCTACTCATTCAAACATCACGGGAATGTTGTCAATTTTCAGATAAGGACTATGGGTCAACACTATCAAGAGAATATTTGAAGAAATGTTCACAATAGCAGTAGCAAATTGGCTAGAATTTAAGGTGAGAAAATTTTACTCAACAGAATATTCATGCTCAAAATGAAGCTAGAGTAAAGTTAAGGAAGGCTTTTTCTCAGACGCCATTGTTTTTATAGTACTCACGTGAAAGTCTTGGACCTCTTTTTTGCACGTTGCTGCAAAGCAAGTAGTAACTGCTGAGCAATTGCTGTAGTAGGATTTTCGTGCCCATCTTACTTTGCCTTACCTTGCCACATCTCATAGCTCTCTTTCATTGGAACGTTTGTAAGCACGGAGTCATGCTTGGTGAAGGGGCTAAAGATGTGGAGATGACATGGATAGAGGGATGGAGAGGGACAATGAGCGTGCGATAGTTACATTAATTGATAGAAGGTGAAGGTGATGAAGTTAAGTGGTGGCAAGATGTATGTAGCGGCTATGACCCCAATTTGTGTACGAATGTCATTGCTGGAGTTCATGCAATGGTGTCTAGACCTCGCTTGAGGGTTTCCTACCTCCACTTCTTTCTAGGAGCTTTCATCATCAATAACTGTATGCAAGGAGACTCGAACATTTTGAGTATCAAGATCTCCAGCTCCTCGTTTATCTCGCCCTCTCAATCTGGGTCTCGAACAAGGGAGGTTGATCCCGAACAGGTAAGTTTGCACGATTTTTTGTTCAATGAACCCGAGGGTGTACTAGTCAAAGATCAGTTGTTTTGTTGACGCGACGCCAAGAAACCGTTACGCGTGAACACATCTGGCGATTTTGTGCCATCATATCCGTTGTTTTTATCACACTCTTTCATTTTTCCTATCTCCTGAACCTCTCTTGTCCTTTAGCCAAGAAGGGGCAAGCAATAATGCGGATGTGAGGCCAACAGCCTCATGCTTGAGGCCCTCCTCGCGTGTCGGCCGCCAGCGGAGCAACCGGCTTGATTGGCGGGTGGTGATTGGTCGACACGCGGCTAACGTGAGCAAGGGTTGACAATACGAAGTGAATAGATAGATGGTGGAGGTGATGAGGGAGACAAGTGGTGAGATGCATGAAAGTGTTGTAGGCAACATTATGAACAACCTTTGCTAGGTTGGCTGTTGCTCACAAATTCGGAAGAATGAATCCATGCAAATTGACAAATTTCACGAAAAGATGAAAGTGAAGAATGAGCTCACGAGTCGTTTCAGTAGTTCTGCCAAAATACAAAGCCCGAGCTTAAGATAAATGTGAAGAGATTTTGGATGAGCTTGGCACTGTCGGACCTAAATTCTTGGAAGTTTCAAATGGTTGTCATCTTTGCTATGAGCGCTCTTCCTTGCCCGAGTCCCCATTCTTTGTTGTGCTTTCTAAGCTTCGTCATCATAACTTTTTCATCATCATAAAGGCTTCATTTTTCTTTATTACGATTTTGATCATTGCGCCATCCATCTAGAAGAAAACAATCTAAATTTGGGCAACATGCTTAACAAGACGTATTTGTTATGGCACTCGTTAGGAGGAAAACTAGTGTTTTCTCATGAGTTTGGATCAAGTGTGATGTGTCCACCATTATCTTTGCAGAAAGAGCTTTATGCTAGACCTTTGCTCTCTTCTTATTCTTTCTATTCCCTTTGTTCACATCCCTGCCTCCCTTCCCGGCTTATTGTCTCCCCCACTACTCCCCGCTATCTTTGGTTGTTAATTGTCCTGCTACATGAACTACCAACATTGTCGACGCTTAAGGCATTCTGTTGGCGATACGAGCGGTAATTCAGCTAAAAGTGACTGCCATAACGTTGGACGTCACTCAAAGAGGGCTTTTTGACCCTTCATGTGTAGAGGTGGCATAGTACATTGGTGGCATTCAAATGGAGGTGCAAGATTAAACATAAAGAGATAGTATAAAAAAACAGAAAGAGGTTAGAACGTTTAGCTGGAAACTATGCAGCATGTTGGGGCAGCAGCGTTGTTGATGCAGCGTGCGGGCTTCCACGCTCGTTGCTTCACTCAGCTGCCCCCTCAGTCCGCTGCTCTAGAGTCTAAGTCTGGAAGCTCTGGGTTTTGTTACTCAGAAACGCGCGCGCCAGAGTTAGCGCCAGAAAGCAGCTGAAAACTGACAATGACTGATTAAGAATGAAGAATGCACAGCACTGGGGGACCCCTCCAAGATCTAGCCCCCCCCCCAGCTCTGTAGAGCTTGTTACTCAGTTCATCAGCCAATCAGAAAATAGCTCAGTTCAGGCTGGCAGGTTTTCTCGGTGAGGCCTGCCAGGCAGCCAACAGCCCAAAACCCGGGCGTCGTCCGTTTTGCCTGAAAACTGGACCATACCATAATACCGACGCTGCGAACGCAGTCGTGCGGTTAGAATCTACTAGAAAACTAGTAGCGAGGAGTTATGGCAGCCTAAACCCAGATAGTGCCAACGACGGTTTATACCGCCAAACAGGGTCATGCAGCACGCAACTGGGACCCTATGCAGTGCACGACGACGCAGACACGACAGTGCGTACTGGACGCATGCAGACAGCGACTGTAGCGGCAGTGACTGCCGACAGCGACCGCCGGGGAGGCCTGCCGATGGAGCTGAACACGTCGCCGGAGAGAGGAGGCTCCAGCGAACCGTGAGACGACCTCAGCGTGCGTCGGCTCCACCGGACGACACTCCACCGGCGTCGAGTCTCGCCGTCAGTCATCTGCACGCCGATGTACACAAGCCGGGAGGACACCGGACTGCTTAGTAACTGCACCAAGCGAGAGTGGGGCGAAGGGCTGAGACCACTCAACCACCACGCTCTCTTCTCCAGGCAGCTGAATCTCGTGCGCGAGGAATGGGGCTGGGCAAAAGAGTAGTGGAGATGCGGGGTATCCATCCCCGTACCTCTCGCATGCTAAGCGAGCGCTCTACCATCTGAGCTACATCCCCGTGTCCTCCTATCCGATATCATTCATTTTTGAAAAGTAACACCATGTGTATTTTGGGCACATGTGTACTATGGCAAGACATGTGAGCTTAGATGGAGGTGGTCGAAGGACGGAAATGTGGCAGCTCCAGTGCAAGCGCCTATTTAAACCGATGCATGTTGATGCGTGGGTTAGATCACAACTCAGAATGACATGGGAAGGGGTTTGCTTGTGCCGGGGGTCATTTTGGATGAGCTCTGAGCTTGGAGAGGCTCATTGCATGTCAAGCTTCATCTCCAGTTATGATGCACTGGGACAATGAGGACAGGCAATTAGTGCCCGGGCTGAGACGAGGCCATGGTTTTTGGGTAGGTTTTGTCAACTGTTGCAAGTGCCAGGAATGGAAAGGTGCATGAGAGGTGGAGTTAACAATGGAAAAGTTTGAAGACCAAGCGTGGGTGGGTGGGAGGTGTGTGTATTTTTCACAAACACAAGATGCAAGAGGAATCCCCACCGTCTTCATCGCGGGATGTATCTGCATTTGATTAAATGCATCCCATGCTGAAATGGCACTCTCATTTCTTGTACTCGCCGCATCCGGCACAGGGGAGCCTGTAAGTCCCGGCCCTGGCAATCTATACGTAGAGATGGAGGTTGACCTCCATGAGAAACGATCCAAGGCAAATTCTCCCACTAAACCTTCCCCACCAAGCGGAAGGCATTTCCTGCCACCAAGCCTAAAGGCATGTGCCACGACTGGGTCGCTGAGAGCCGCGCTGGAATCATTCATCATGAATGACTTGTGTAGTGGATGTGGAAAGGAATTATGCCATCGCTACTGATGAGGTGCGCCATATGCAGCCAGGCCATCGCCGCAAGGACGGGTTCTGCATTTAGGACAACCTCCACGATACATTTGTCACAGGGCGGAAAACAGCCGGACTAGTCCCGCAACTTGCCTGACACGTTTTATCCAATTATGCGATTTCGCCTCAAAACTCTCATCCGCGCTGGGGAATCAAAACCCATCTTAATGCATGGTGCCCACAGTTGGCTGGGCTACTTTTCCGCTGCCCCTGAACTCTACAACTGAATGAAGGGAAGGGATCATGCGGCTGCGCTGTCTCGGGGGAAAGACGTCACGCAATAGTGATCCACAAGACCATGCAATGCACGACGAAAGAGGAGGGTTGTCATGGAGGTTGGTGGTAGGCAATTTGAGTGGCTCTTCTCCACCCGTGTCTGCCAAGAAGTCCGTGCAATGAGAACGCTTACAAGACTGGTGCCTCGCATTGTGAGCACCACATCAGATCTGGGCATTGTGATGGGAATAAGATTCCCAGCCATGCTGCAGTCTTCTACAAACAGCACAAATTCCAGGGGGTGGCGTTGGTGAACATCGGCAACACACGACCGCAGTCTATGTGGAGGTCAAAACTCCACATGTGAGCTCTCTGGTGCCAAGCTTGTGCTCGCGTTTGATCGCAAAGACAAGTGGACAATCACAGCAGACCTCGCCACCAACCATGACATGCGAAGTGCTGCCATGCCAATTCGTGCGGGCAGAGAGAACCGTTCACTGTCAACCAGCCAATGCCATAGCAGTGGGAGGGCATACATGACTTCGGGAGGCAGCACACCCACTCGTAGAGTTTGCTGGTCAACATGAAGGCTATGAAGGTTTGTCCACAGGATCGCTCACATCCTCGATCCATGGAGTGCTAGAAGCGTGGTGAAATGGACATGAACCATGGCAAGAAATGTGTCCTCGTCGCCATGCACTCATGAAAACCCCATGTTTTGAATGAAAACCCCATGTTTTGAATGAAAACCCCATGTTTTGAATGAAAACCCCATGTTTTGAATGAAAACAAGGGGCAGTTGTGCAAGGCACTCAGCTTTGACAGAGGTCTCATAGGCAGCAGATCTGATGCTTGCCCAGGCAGGCGCAGTTGAAGTTATGAAGACAGTGCTGACGGCAGTATGCATGAGCCAGCTAGGTTGGCTTTTCGGCTAGCGTTTCCTCATCGGCAGAGTTGTAAATTCTTAAGCTTCACAAAGCGCTTAAAAATTCACAACCCTGCTGCGTTTCCTCACCGGTAGAGACGGGAGTGATCTACTCCCGCTGCTGTGATCTTTTTCTCGACATGGCACATTGTTGTGGACCAATTCCCACTTCTCAGCCCAAATGCTGCCATTCCCTTTAGCACAAAGGTTATTTTCTTTCGGTTCTCGAATAGTACTCACTGTTTCCAGTGCATGTGTCGTGACATCATGTGTCAAGCACTCGCTTCTCCACTTATCCATTGTGGAAGAAACATTTCCGTTCCAAGTTTTGTCTTTCTCTGACAAACTTCCATCTGGTGTGGAGCTGAGGAATGCCGAAGAAGGGGAAAGGCCCGAAGCGGCAGCAAGCTGTTTTGTCATTGTGACGAAAATTGTATTCCTCTCCGCACCCTCTCCATTCCGCCCGGTGCCCCTCGGCTCTCATTCACGCACCACTCCAGTCCCACACACCAGCGCCTGCCAAATGTGGAGACGGTCGAGCAAGGAGCTCCGCGCGACGGCCCGGCGGATCAGCTCTGCAAGTCCGGACGCGCATTCACGTCCTGATTGCCTTGCGCAAAGTGATGGTGAGTCGGAACATGCTGCCTTTGTTGCAAGCAAAGGTAGTTGCGCACTCCAAAAGCTTTCTGCTTTTCCAAAGGCAGGAATGTGTTGTGGTCTACGTGTTGGGTCAATGGTTGCTGGAAACAGCAAGAGGGGAGGTTTGTCTTGGGTCTAGCAATGGTTCCAGATTCCACTAGATGGATTCCACTTGGCTCATCCAGCCATGCTACTTTCATGGTAGCCTTGCAAATCAAAAAGAGTGTGCCAGCCGGGAATCGAACCCGGGTCTGCACCGTGGCAGGGTGCTATTCTACCACTAGACCACTGGCACATGTGAGCAATTCGCTGACGTCATCATTAACAATTATTTTCTCCTTCGTAGGTGAGGCTTGGAATCCAAGGCTTACGGTCCTGGAAGCCATTGGAGGCAGAGGGGGGAGCCTTCAGACTGTTGACGCGGTGTGTGACTGGAATGGTCAGCTGTAGCGAGTTATATTTGTGCTCTCCATGAGAGCTATGTGTGTTCTCCATGAGAGCTATGTGTGCTCTCCATGAGAGGTATGTGTGATCTCCATGAGAGCTATGTGTGCTCTCCATGAGAGGTATGTGTGATCTCCATGAGAGCTATGTGTGCTCTCCATGAGAGGTATGTGTGATCTCCATGAGAGCTATGTGTGATCTCCATGAGAGCTGTGTGTGATCTCCATGAGATCAGCAGTGTCTCATGGACCATTCGCTTGCGAAGGTAGTGGGTGCGGCTGGTAAATGCTGGAATGCATTGTCGGGCCTCCTTAACAATCGATTCCAGCAGTGGTGGGCAGTCGGCCCTGTCCCCACGGTATGTAAGCCTCACAGCTGCCGTGCCACCATGTAGCGTGGCTGGACCTTCCATGTTGATCAGTCCGGAAGCACTTCTTGCTTCTCTCTTTCAGCCATCCGTGCGGGCCCCACACGGCACACCAGTGGCTGAACAGAATCAGCTCAACAATCCCAGTTTCCACACCAATCACGTGTGAACGCTGATAACGGGAAGCTCGATGTGCGTCCACTATCTTGAAAACGGCTCCGGACCTGACTGCCTGCACCAGTCTTCTGACCAGCGATGAAGATGATAGGAAGGCAGGTTGGAGAGTGAGGAACAAGAAAGTCTTCCAACGAAACGTGCAAAGAATCGCCCAACATCGTTCATCTATGGATTCCAGCGTCTACCACCCGTACCAGCGTCTACCACCCGTACCAGGCAACTGGAGGGCAGAAGGGCTGGAACAGGCCCAAGCAGCTGAACCAAAGGTGTGGTGAGGGTGTGCAACAAAAGGACATGGAGATGCGGGGTATCGATCCCCATACCTCTCGCATGCTAAGCGAGCGCTCTACCATCTGAGCTACATCCCCATGCGGCCATTGGAGCCAGCTACATTTGCAATGGTAGTATTGTGAGCTTAGATGTCTGCATGGATAGGGGCGTTGAAGGGGAAACTGCTGCATGTCCATGCATGGGTTTGAGCGCAGCGCAGTCGGACATGGGGAGGGGATTTGCCTGTGCTAGTGGTCATTTTGGATGGAACTCTGAGCCTCGAGAGACTCGTCGCTGTTTCAATTTCATTCTCCATTTCTAACTCTTGTGGGACAATGAGGACTGGCCATTAACGCCTGGGCTGAGACCAGGCCATCTCTTGAAAGGGACATTGCCCAGGTCGGGTTTTAGGGTTTGTCAGGGATTAGGGTTTTGGGTTTAGGGTTTGTCAGGGATTATTGTTTCGGGTTTAGGGTTTGTCAGGGATTAGGGTTTTGGGTTTAGGGTTTGTCAGGGATTAGGGTTTGGGGTTCAGGGTTTGTCAGGGATGCAATATTGTTTGGTGTGCCAGTAATGAAGAAGGCTACCCGTTATGGTGCATGAAGGGTGGAGTGAACATTGGTGAAGCATGAGGAGAAACGTGTGGTGTAGTTGTGGGTGTCTTTCTGCAAAACACAAAACAGGGGGGGGGACATAGGACATGAGGACAAATTCAAGTAAAGCTGTGATCTTTG
>SZWC01014710.1:36156-63628 GCA_023375785.1 Penium margaritaceum
CTGCCGCTGGTGCTGCTCGCTGCCGCTGCCGCTGCTCGCTGCTGCTTCCGCTGCGGGCTGCTGCTGCTCGCAGCCGCCGATTCGCGCTGGGAGCTGCTGCTGCGAGCTGCTTACCTTTTTTTTTTTTTTTTTTGTCAGAATACCCAGCCAGAAACGACTGCTGCTGCCACCCGGTGCTGCTACTGCTGCTGCTTGGCTAGGCTGCTGGAGCTAGTGACTGCCACAGCTCACCGGGTGAGGTGGACGGGACTGCGTGGTGATGTTGCTGCTGAAAACGGCTGCAACGAGTCCCAGGACACGGCGGCGGCGGTGACTCTCACTGCTGCTGCCTGTGCTGCATCTCTGCGGCGCAGCTCAGCAAGAGAGGTCTCGCGGCTCTGATACCATGAGAAGTTTCCTGGAACCTTCCTAACCACTTGACGCGACACTAGGCGTCAGCGCCAGGTCAGCGTGTGATAACAGTCACAAGTTAGAGACAAAACTGCAAGGGTCTGGGTTGGGACACGAACAGAGTGTCAGGAAACTGAAACTGAATATAAATGCAGAGAGAGATGACAACTGACAAGCACACAGCATAAATACCTGCCGCGGCACACGGCGGGTGACGCACGCGGCAGTGTCAGTTTGTCCTAAAACCGGCTCAAAACCACTGTTTTGGCCGCAACTCTGCGCACAGGCATCCAAACGCAACACCGTCTGAACCTAGAGATGCANGTCAGTGCTCCGGCGCCAGCTGGGCCCGCATCAGGGATCTGTCATGTCGTAGCTCCTGGATAAGTCCCTGGACGATCCGGAGTCCTGTCGGGTCGTCACGATCTCCAATGCCGCCACCGCTCACCATCAGCTCCGGGTACACCCGTAGCTGCCACGGCTGTGGCTCGTGACGGGTGGAAGCCACACATACCAACAATGGTGACACTGGCGTTCTACATGGAACTAATTGACTCCTCCCAACTTCTTCACACGGGTTTGGCTCCTTGGATGGGACACTGCGATCTGTAGTGAGAAAATAGGCTTTGAGGGGGGGGTGACAGGTTCGACACCCACGTGGTGGAGGTGAGACCTCGAGCGAGAACGAGCTCGCCACTCGCTCGCTCTTGGCTCCCTCCCCGACAGGGATCACTTCACTGCTTTGTGACTTACCTACTCTGCACGTTTTCTTCTTGACGTCTCTTGTCGACATACCGCCATGTCTTGACCTGTGGAGTACCCCCACTCATTTCTCTCCTCATTCCCTCACTGCAAACGATGGCCCGCTGGTATCAGAGCAGTGTAGTGATAGAGTGAGGCGCATTCTTTCTTGAACGCTCGACCCTGGCCGTGGGAGGGAACACTACCGCAGTAATTGACTGTGCTACTGTCTTCACCAAAGTCGACTCCTCTCCTGCCGGCCACATCACCCCGCTGTCGCAGCCCTCGCTGTGCACACCGCGCGGGGCTGCATTGCGACGACGGCGGTCGCACAGGCACACCTGCGGGTGTTTTCCTACCCGCGGGTTGCAGCGTCCTCTCTTACCCGCCGTCTTCTCCCCGCCAGTGGTTACTAACGCAACTTCCTCTTAAAAACATAGCGGCGACGGCGGGAACATCTGCAGCAGTGCCGTCATGAAGAGTGGTACAATTGCTGCTCTACCTGCTCGCCATCTAAGGACAACAACACCCACATCTTCAGGTCCCGCTACAGCCACCAACCAGTTGCATCATCGACAGCTGTAGTTGCGGCATCCACTCCGGCGCAGCTGCAGCATCGTCTACCACTCTACCTTGGTAGCCGCCACTACTTCTATTGCACCAGCCTAGGTACTGTTGGCGCAGCAGACGTGGCCGTGGTTTTGCAACAATGCGGCACTAGGCCAGCAGCCACAGCAGCACAGGAGTGACAGTTGTAATACGGCACTAGATCAGCAGCCAAAGTTGTACCCGCAACCCTGTTGCAGTACCGCCTGCAATCACAACAACAGGGACATTGCTGAAATAACTCTTCACTAGATGAGTAGCCACAGCAACATGGGAGCAACAACAGCAATACGGCACTAGATCAACGGCCACAATTGTACCTGCGATAGCTGCAGCCGTACCACCCGCAATCACAACTGTAGCTACATCAATAGCAGCCGCGCCGTCCGCACCAGCCGTCTGCAAATGCGTGGCAGCTGACCAGCAACGGATGCCTCTCGCCACGTACGCGCCACCTCAGTGGGAGAAGATGCCACGTTGGCGCACAACGAGGCTCCGGCCGCTGCTTCTGCTCAGTCGTATTTTGCGCTGAGAACGACGTCGTCGCGCGACCAGTGGTGGCTCGCCCGTGTCCCTCGGCTCCCCTTTATCGCAACATGCTCCGGTAAGATCCTCTCCCTCTCTTTCTCCTCAGGGATCAAGGGGTACAACTCTGTTGCTGCCGCCGATCGCTTTGACAGTTTCCTCAGGGACGTAGTCTCTCTGTCCACGCCTGTCACGTGAGTGGTATCGTTTGTCATTGACGCTGCTGTAGCCATGGCGACAACCTTGGCTATAGAGGCTAGGGCATCCAGGGCGTTAGCATCGACCTCAATGGGACACGCCACCGAGTCCTATACCGAGGCTGCCGTTGTCTTTGGACCTATTGCTGCTGCAGCTATTGATCTTGGCACACAGATGTCTGCTACTGCATCTGCGATTGCCTCTAGCACTACGGTTACTGCCACAGCTGCTACTACTACTCCCGCATCCATTCAGACCTCCACCAACTCTGCAGTTGTGTCCGCTTCCTCTACTTCATCAGCCTCCATCAACCTGGTCACAGCTGCTGTCTCCGTTGCTGCAACCGTCACCACTCTAGGTGCGGCGTCAGTGGTCGCTATTCTTGCCTTGATCGTACCAGCTGCTGCTGCTGTGTCGGTCCTCTCTGCTACTGCTACTGCTACTGTTCCACCTTTTTTCTCTCTTTTGCGTCCCCCTACAACTTGACGCCCTGTCTTGGGGAAACCTCCTGTCTTCCTGCATGTTATTGTGCTTGCTATTATGTCTCTCTGCTGGGCTTGGAGTTGGCCACTGTCTTGCAGCACTTCATCTCCGTGCATACGACACGTCCCATTTTTGCACGCCCACTTCGGCGGGGGAAACTCTGCCGAAATATTTTCGGTAGAGCCCCACTCTCATCACCATGCCGGGTGATGACGAGTCTGTCATTGCAAACCTCTAACGCCAGCATAATCGCGCTCTTGAGGCCCAGCGCGAGGCTGAGGATCGCCTCAAGCTGCAAGAGGACAATCGTGTAGCCTTTGCTGATGATGTTGCTGCCATTGTCCTCAAGAGCTTGCCTATTGTGTCAGTCTCTTCTGTTGCTAACTCTTCTGCTTGGTCTGGCTCTAGTGCCTCTTCTGCTGCTGGCATTAATGCTGCCGCTACCGCTGCTGCCACGTCTGTTGCACCTCGCCTGAATGACTTCTTCTCCCAACCACCTACCCTTTCTCGCAATCTTGCCTTCTCTTCTTGGGAAGTGCGCTTCAGCGCTTGGGCTCAAGGCGAGCGCCTCTGGGAGTATTACTCCCTTCATGATCCTTCTGCCAATCCTCCCTTCACCCCGCTCTCTGCTGAAGCTGCTCGCGCTGTTCGCGCCCTCATCCACGTAGCTCCCGCACACCTAGGGGATGACGTTGGCACATTCAACGCTGATCCCTCTGCTGGTTGCCTTGCTGATCACGTTGGCGCCCACGCCATGCTACGTCGTCGCATGACCATTACTGGCCAGGGTGCACAGAGCGCTCTGACTGTGCAGTTCAACACCATCCTCATGCCTGACGACAAAACCGCTGATGCTTACTGGGCTCGCGGTCTCAAGCTCCTGCGCGAGCTCGATGACGCCGCTCCTGGCCAGCTGTCTGCCATTCTGAACATGGTCAACGGGCTCATCCCGGAGCTATCTGACCTTCTTTGCGATGTCAAAGCCGACGAGCTTCAGCGTCTTGCCTCCCAGGCTTTTCCCCTCCTGCTCACCTCCTAGGGTTGGCGCTCTGTGGGACTTCACTGCTGAGTGCCTCGCTGCCTGGTGGACCAGCCTTCAGAACAAGCGACTCCATCGCTCCTTTGTTAGCGGTGTCGCTATGCTCATTACAATCCCCTCACCCTCTTCTTCCTCCACAACCTCTGCTGCACTTGCTTTCTCCATGTCCTCTACGGCCACTGCCCTATCCACTCAGGGTCGTGGTCAGAGCAAGGGCAAGAACAAAGGGAAAAACAAGGGCAAAGAGTAGGCAGCTGTCTCTGCTCCTCGTGTCTCTGGTGTTGTCGTCTACTGGAACTGTGGTTCAGCCGAGCACTGCGCCCGCATGTACCATGCTCCACCAGATGACTTGCGCCTTGCCCGTGCCATGCACGCCCACTGGCTCGCACCTCTAGCGGCACTTCCGCATCTTCCTCCTCCTCTCGTGCCGCACCCTCCTCTTTATGAGTTGCCCCATCGTCTGCCCATGTCTATGCCACTACCGGGCTGCCTCCTGGCCCTCCTCTCCTCCTGTATCCATGGGGTTGGCCTCCTCCAGATGGTGCACTGTCCTAAGCCGCGCCTCCTTCATCAGCCTACACTGTCTGGCCGTGGTTCCAGTCTTCATCGGGCACTTCGACCCAAGCTCTAGCTACGTCTGTCGCGGTTGATGGCGAGCGGCAGGTGGAGCAGTCCCTTCTCCAGCTTCTTTGCCTTTGTGATCAGGGAGGTGAGGGTGTTGCTTTGTTGGCTAGTGTTCCCGCGTGTCCGTCAGACTTAGTGCTTTGTGGTGACCCCCAGGACAAGTGCTTGAATCATTATCTCCCTCCGTTCCATGGATTGAGCATTTGCAGTCTATCGTTCTTCCGCGTTGCCTCACAACGGGTGCTTCGTCGTCCTCTCCCGTTCCCCCTGTTGGCACTGTGGCTACCTGTGGTGTCCTCCCCACTGTACGCCGGTCGAGTGGCTTCCGGAGCCACCCACCACATGACCTCTGTGCGCTCCTCTTTCGTCTCTCTTGGCCCTGTTGGGTCTGTGCACTACGTTCATATTGGGTCAGGCCAGTTGCTTCCCGTTCATGGTGTCGGTGTCGTTTGTTTTGTTGGTCCCTCTGGTGTTCTATACCTTCCAGACGTCCTGTACGTTCCTCCCCTGGAACTCACCCTGCTGTTGGTGCCTTCTCTTGATGCTCAAGACATGGACTTTACTGCTAGTCGCGGCGTTGCCACAGTCCGCCTGTGTCCCACCGGTTGTGTTGTCTTGCGAGGAGTCAAATATGACAAGTTGTATCGTGTGCCCCTATTCTCTCCCTCTGCTGCCTCCGTCGGTGCCACACTTGCCCATGTCGCTCCTTCTCTCTCTCCTGACCTTGTCCGCCTGTTGCATTGTCGTCTTGCTCAAGTCCACACCGATGCTGTCTCTAGCATGCTCTGTCTTCAACCTGCCTTGGGATTGTCACCCTCTACTTTCCCTACTCCCTGCCCTGCTGATTGTCTTGACTGTGTCCAGGGTAAAATGCATCGTGTTCCCTTCACTAATTCTTAGTCTCAGTCCACTCATCCCCTTGACCGTGTTCACGCAGACGTCATGGGACCGCTTCCTCATGACCTTCTTGGTGATGTTGGAAGATGTATTTTGTGTGTGTTTGTGTAAAGTTGTGTTTGTCACATCTTGTGACGATTGTGCGCATGTGCTGTGTGTGTCGGCTGTGGGTCATGGGGGATTGTTGGTTTTGTGTCTCGTACACAGTGTGACCTTTGGCCTCGTTGCACACGCCACTCGTCACCGATGCAGGTGACTGAGAGAGAGGGACCGTGCTGCCGGCGCGCTCGTCGTCACTAAGCTGTGGTCATTGGTCATGGTGACACTAGTGTTATGCATGCACACAACTACATGGAACTAATTGACTCCTCCCATCTTCGTCACCTGGGTTTGGCTCCTTGGATGGGGCACTGCGATGTGTAGTGAGAAAATAGGCTTTAAGGGGGGGGGTGACAGGTTCGACACCCACGTGGTGGAGGTGAGATCTCGAGCGAGAACGAGCTCGCCGCTCGCTCGCTCTTGGTCCCCTCCCCAACGGGGATCACTTCACTGCTTTGTGACCAACCTACTCTACATGTTTTTTCTTGACGTCTCTTGCCGACATACCGCCATGTCTTGACGTGTGGAGTACCCCCACTCAATTCTCTCCTCATTCCCTCACTGCAAACTATGCCCCACAGTCTAGAAGATCATCATAGTGTCCCCATATGGTGTGCATGGCAATTTGCTCATGGCACATGACTACGTCTTCTCCCCATTCTTTACATCTTCCTTTACCATGGATTTCTTCAACGATGTGGTCAGTTTCTTTGCCCACTTTGTGTTGTGTTTGTTTCCACGGCTTATGGTGACCTCTCCACCCATGTAAATGCTCATGCACACACATGACATGGTTGTGGCCAACCATCAGCCTTATCCTTGTTGGTGATGGTATTCCAAAAATGGTAATGAACCATTTATGTGCTTTGCTTACATAATTGAGCTCAGGGCCACCTGACCCACTGACTTGAGCAGTAACTTTCTTGCCTCTGTCACCCACTTGTTTGCTTTTGGGACATTGGTTGTCCCACCAGCATTCACACTGGTGTTTTCAAAATTCTGGCCTTAAACCTGATTTGCACATTTTTTAAATGTTTCACCTGTAGACATCTGCAAAAATATGAGCATGTTTAACCATTGCATTTGGCTTTCAATTTTGCATCTTCAGATTTCCATTATTCCTCGTTGTGATGAATATGCCCTGCTTGGGTAAAAATCATAGTTTTTGGGCTGATTCAAGATAGATTCCCTTGTTGCAACATGCCACACGCTTGACACATGCAACATGTATTCGTGCATTGTGCATGTCAGTTGCACCCTTCTAATGCAAAAGATCTACTTTTTGAAAGATGGGCATGTCCAAGTTTTCCTTACGTGTTATGATTGCAGTCGCGCTAGCAGACTATGACATCGTCGCCCACTCAGGCTGAGCAAGCCACAGAATAATCCTTACAATTTTTTCATTGCATTAGAGTAGCGAACAACGATCGTCAAGCTACACAAAAGAGACACACGAATACTAGCACTTGTTTCGTTGACAACTCTTGCCAAGATCCTTGGAGGACCCACAATGTGGTTGTGTGTCATATATATAACGCAAGCCACACCAATTGCCATTGTAGTAGATGCAATAGTCAGAGAAGGAATACAAACTCTAGTGGGTTGCTCTATCCTCAGTCAAAGTAGCAATTGCATGAGAGATGTCGCGGTATCAGTTGTGAAGACTTTGAAACTTTCATGAATGTTGCCCCAATCACTATCCTAACGCTGTGAGAATACAAGTGCCTTTGTCTACTGCAGTTTTTATATGGACAGGCACATTTTTGGCTACAACCATAACATTGAGACGCTTACAGCACTCGCAGAGATGTGTTACTCGTGGCTTCTTCAGTCAAGTACAAAGGACAAGAAATTTTTGGTGTCGTTGATTCCACCAAGTTAGACGTTTAGACATGTCACAACGCTACCCAGTCTAAACCTAGACGTGCAGAATCACAAGCAGGACGCTACGACTGGTCACATGCATGCACCTGGCATCAAACGGTGGACACACAATGCGAAAAAATGCAAATCGGGCTCACGACCAGTCCACCGATAAAATCCTACATGTTGCAGAAAAACTGGAGGAGGTCCCAGGCAGCATCGAGAGCTCTCAGACGGTCGTCGGTCACTTCCAAACTGCTAGTCCACCACCAGACGACGCACCGGTACCACCTGGGTCCGCATCAGGGATCTCCACGGGCATGGACACGGCCGAGTGGTCACATTAAATTGTATAGGTGGACAGGAACGTCACAAATCACAACACTCCCCCATGACTTGATGGTACGCATGTCCATACATGTGCAACAATGAAACAAGTACAACAACGAGTGCAAAAACAGTCATGACACAAACACAGACACAGCCCACGATGCAAATAATCCACAACAGATGCATGAAGAACAAGGATACGAGTATCAACAGCTGTCATAGTCACGGAGATTGCGGTGTGCTCCAAGGAGAGTCCCATAACTGTACAGGCACGCACAGATAACACGGTGAGCTCATGGTCAGGCACAAAAGGCACCTCAAAACAATACATGGGACTAGACGGACCATCGAAGCACACAACCCCATCACCCTCGACCGACAAGGAATGACCAGAGCCTGTGTGAACGGAGCGAACAGACGCAACTAGACCGAGAACAACGAAGTCACTACGACGAAAGGTCATGTGATGAGTGGCATCATAATCAATGATCCAAGTGCCATCGGGATCACGACAAGAGGACGTCACTGTACAACGGACAATGGAACACTCGGCCTTAGATGGGTGCTGAGCAACAGGTGAAGAGGAACGACGAAGGACACATAGGTGCAAATCATGAATCCAATCGGTGCTATCAGGCCCATTGTCAACACATGTCAGCTGTGCCCCCCCACACGAGTCATCACGAGCAACGAGAATAGACAAGCAAATAGTCTGTGAACCACCTGCTTGTGACAACAAACTTGTACCTCCCTAAAAGCAAAGCACCAAAAGGTGACGAAGCTTGGTGATGGTGCACTCACGCGCGTCCGGGTCACCACTGCTTGCCGGTTAGGAAGCAGGAACTGCTGCAATCGTGGTCGCCGCACGACCCAAGGCTGTGCTGCTCGACATAGCCCGCTGCGCGTGTGTAGCCTGTAGACCGCGAGTGATCCGTGCCAAGTCAAGTGGCTGCTGGCGCCTGGTGTAGTGATGAGCACCTCCACAGTTGTAGTAGACGACCGTACGTCCACTGTTACCGCCCGATGACTGCTGGTGCTGCGACTACTGCTAGCCCAAACCATGATTCTTCTCACCCTTTTTCCCTTGTGTCCATGGCTGCCACACCCTGCATCTGAGGTGTAGTAGCCAGGGTGGAAGGGGAAGAGGATGGTGTGCGAGAGGATGAAGAAGTGGTGTGCAAGAGGGGCTTCAGTTGCGACGCAATAACCGCTGCAGCAAGGGAACTTTCCTGATGGGTAACGGTTGCCTCGCAGGCGGAAGTCACCCAGAGGAAGAGCTGATGCGCCCAAGGAAGAAGCTAAAGAGAGGTGGAGAATGGCTTGATCATGGCATCGAAGTACCCCAAGAATGTTTTTGCGTGCTCAAGATGGACTTTGATCATGAGCGTGCGAAGCGCCAAAAGTTGTGTACCTCATGAAATCCCAAGGCGCATGAAGATGCGCATGGTACGCCGCCAGTAATTAGCTGCGGACACAGCAGGTCCCTGGCGAAGGGAGTGGAAAGCGCAAATGTGAGACGTGCGGGTGGCGTGCGTCTCTGCAGCAAGCAGGGACAGTGCCAGGTCCCAACCCCCACATGGATAAGCACCCACGCTCGTTCCGGCCTCTCCAAGGAATGGGCGAAAGTCCATGACAGTTTCATGCCGCATGGCGGAAAGGAGTCCGTGAATTGCTTGAGCCACTGTTAGCACCTGAGTGTGGTCCGCAACCTGGTACGGACTGCGATAGGAGGGTCGTACCCCCTCTAAGGTGGCCCAGACTTGGAAGAGAGTTTCCAAGCAGTCAAAGACATCCTCACTGACATAGCGTGGGGGCGGTGTCTCGAAGACCTTGGGTTGCCGCTCCGTGGGGAGAGCAATCGCAGGCTAAGAAGGAAGAGGGATGGAGAAGACTCCGAGACGAGGAAAGTCATTGAGGTAGGAATCAGGCGAGGATCGGATCTCCGTGACCAAGGTATCAGAATTCGTCTGAAGGTGGCAGAGACACTCCTGAAGCACGCGACTCTACCTCTCATGGGTGTCATCCTCCATACCTGGCATGTCATGGTCCTCATCCAAAGGATCAAAAAGTGGCAGGTCCTTTCCTGCTGCTTTCCTTGGTGTAGATGCTGACTTCTATGCAGAAGGTATGGCACCGCCGACCTCCCCGGTTATCTGTTGTGGGGTTGTGGATTGACCACGAATTAGATCCGTTAGTGCACCGATGGCGTCACTCTGCTGTTGCTACTGACAACGTATCTCATCCTGGTGACTCCACAGATCCACAATGGCCTATGAGCGTGGGCTCATGACCCCTGAGGAGGAGGAGGAGGGACATGGTGGTCCTTTTGCCTTGTCACCGGTCGGAGCCATGTCAGCGCTCAGTATGGACCGGGATGTCAAACCGGTCGGATTTCAGAACCGTCAGCAGTTTTCAAGGATTTAAAACGCTGGCAATGTTTGACTTCCAACCTCAAAATTTGACTAAGGCAGGTGCTGACATCAGCAGGGGTTTGCTGATGTCAGCACGGACCTGATAACGTCAGCAAGGAAAATGCTCTTTGGGGTCAGCACAATTTTTTTTGTTGGTTGACAACCCTCGCGGCTGTTGGGCGGCTGCTCCGCGGCTGCCGCGCGGAAGCTACACGGAAGCTCTACAGCAGCTTCCACTTGGCTGTTGTCGCTGTTGCGCCTGCGCGTATTAGGCCAGCAACGTAGTTGTGGCAGCAGTTGTGCGCTGCTGTTGTGAAGCGACGCTGCTGCGCACCACTACTGTTGCGTGCTGCCACTGATGCATTGCTACTACTTCTTCTCGCTACTGTTGTTGTTGCTTCTCAATGCTATTGCTGCTGTGTGCTGTTACTTGCTGCTGCTGTTGCTGCCTACCGCTGCTTGCTGTAGCTACTACTTGCTGGCGCTACGCAGCGCTCCTTCGCGCTGCTCCTACTGCACATTACTTCTCTCGCGCACTACTGCTGCTGTTGCTCGCCGCCGCCCGCTGCGGATGCGGCCTGCTGTTGCCACTGCTAGCACCAATTCCAGCAATTGCTAGTGGCTGTCACCTACTGCAGCTGTTCCCTACTGCTACTGATGCATTCTCACGTGGTGAAGGTGGGTGACGTCGCCGGCAGTCAGATGACGTTGACAAGTCCCTATGGATCGGCTGTAGCGGTAACACTCACTGTTGGTGCTCTGTTGCGTCTCTACTACATAGCTCGACAAGAACTGTCTCACCGCTCTGATACCATGAGTAGATGCGCAGAAGCTTCCTAGCGACACAGCTGCTGACTGAGAGCCAGTACCCCGTCAGACAGTGACGAGAGTCACAAGTCGTACACACAACGACAAGGGTCTGGCTAGGGGACACGAGGCAAAGTGTCAGAATGCTTCAATAGCATTTGCAGAGAGAGATGAAAAATGAAAGGTCCATGGCATAAGCACCTTCCGCGGCGCACGGTGGGTGTCGCATGCGGCTGCACAAGGTGTGTCCTAAAACTGGCCCAAAACCAATGTTTTGGGCCTAACTCAATGTAGACATGCCAGAACGCTACGACGTCTAAACCTCGACGTGCAAAATCATAAGCCGGACGCTACGACTGGTCACATGCGTGCATCCGGCATCAAACAGTGGACACACAATGCAAAAACATGCAAATCAGGCCCACAACCAGTCCACCGATAAACTCCTACATGCTGGAGAAAAACTTGAGGAGGTCCCAGGCAGCGTCTAGAGCTCTGGGACGGTTCTCGGTCAGCTCCAAACTAATAGTCCACCACTAGACAACGCACCGGTACCACCTGGGTCCGCATGAGGGATTTGCACGGGCATGGACACGGCCGAGTGGTCACAGTAAATTGTACAGGTCAATAGGAACGTCACAAATCACAGTACCTCCATCACATGATTCCCATGTATTGCATACGTGTTGAAGAATGTACAATTCTATGGACATAGATGAATGATTGTGAAATGACAAATGGATACACTTGTCATTTTTTGCATAGGTACCAGAAGTCATGTTTTGCATGGACATTATAGCCATTTCATCAAACATTTACATCTCTGCAGACATGAAGGAACAAGCGCTTCTACCAAAACCATTATGCATCCAAACACTTTGGATACAAGACACAAAACAACCAGAGCAACTGAGACACTTAACATCCACATCCCTACCATCCCTGACAGGATATTGCATGAAAGAAAATGTCCTCATCGGCCTCATGTAGCTCTACCTCTTTGTCTTATTGCATCAAAGAAAACGTCTTCCCCGTACTGGTCATCTGATTGTGCTTCACTTCTACAACCATCCATTGGACATTCATCATTGTATGTCACTGTACACCGGCACATGCCTACATATCTCGTAGTTCTTCACTACCAAAAGTAGGAATACACTGTGTGACACACCAATGTTGTACCCACTCCAGAAAGGAACCCCACAGTCCAGTCAAGTGGATGACATGAAGTCATGCTTGAGGGTCCTTGTCTAAGTGCTTAGACGGAATAGACAGTTCAATCAAAGGGAATGAAATGACCCCGTCAGAGTTCTATTTGTTAACATTTTGGTATCTTCTTGTGAAGGATTTTCAACACAAAGGGAAGTTTGAAAACATTCATTGAGAAGTACACAAAAGTTGAGAAGCTGGATGGTATTCAACAGTTGAACTAGGGTGAGCTATCCACAACCACCAACCCAACTACAACCCAACCTAACAACACCACCCCTGGAAACTAGTCTCAAGCAGGAGTGCAGTCCCGGGCCACTTGTAATCTGGCATGCACCCTTCCATAGGAGGTGGTTTCCACTACGCTCTATAAAGTACACACAAGGAAAACCAGTATGAGGGGGAAACACGAGTTAAAACCATGTTGTGAAAACATGCATTAACATGAAGGCACAGTTGCGGGAGTGCAAAGTAAGACAATGCATGTTGCATACTGTGACAAACTTACCGAATGCCCTGAGAACGGTTGATGTTGTCCACCTCCTCGTGGAAAGCCATCCATGCCTCCTCATGACCCTTTGCATCACCGAGGTCAACCCCTTCATCCGCACTGGAGACTGAGATGGGGTTGACTACCTCCTGCCCCTCCTCCTTCTCATCCCCCTCCTGCCCCTCCTCCTCCTCATCCCCCTCCTACCCCTCCTCCTCCTCCTCCCCATCCTCATCCTCCTCCTCTCCATCCTCTTCCTCGTCCTCCTCCCCCTCCTCATCCAACTCTACCTCCTCTTCAACAAGGGGGACAGCCTCCGCCTCATCCCCGGAATACCCCATGGCGTCCACGTTTGACTTGCAGGACGCCCTCATGCGACGCTCTGCCTCCAGTAGTATGACGCTTGCGACTGCCATCTGCTCAGGAATTTGGGCCTCCATGTTCGGACATGCACAAAGCACATGGCCTTGCTTCCCACAACGGGCACATATCCGTCGCTTCTTCACCTTAGCGTGCCTATCCAATCTCACTGTGGCAGGAAGCCCGTGCCCGCAACGTGGGCCAGGCTGTAGCCACTTTGGTTTGGCCGGCTTCACAAGCCTCATCTTGGGCAGGGGAAAGGGGCGTTGTATGTGTGTTTGTAGCTAAGGTTCAAGTACCCGACGTCCACGTACGCCACAAAGTTCAGGGCATTCTCTAGCAACATAGTGCAGGCATGCAGGCATGGCACCCCATACTCACGCCACCTTTCGCACGAGCACTCTTTGGTGCTGAGATGGCCATCGTTCCAATCTGTGCCGCTGTTGGGTATGCTAGTGCAACAGCTCACGGAACCACGTCCAATCACGCTCGTCCTCTCCAAACACCACAGCGTACGCCGCAGGCATGACGTTGTCATTTGCATCAAAGAGATGCATGATAAAAAGCACTTGCTTGTGCCAATTCTTTAGATGGGTCCCATCCAGGACGAGCACTCGCCGAGTGTACTCAAAACCTCTGCCGCAGGCTCCCCGTGCGACGAACACCCGATCAAAAATGCCAGTCTCCCGGTCCTTCTAAGCCTTCGCGATGGCCCACGGGCCAACCTTCAACAGTTGCAAGAAAGAGTATGTTTGACACGCTTAGTGTGCAACCACACAAAGGAGTTTAGCGCCGCCAAAAACCATGAAAAACATGAGGGGACAAAAAAAACCTCTGCCACGTATCCAGGGAACATGGACCTGGAATCCTTCTTCTTGCCGTGGATCTCATGAGAAAGGCCTTTTTGCGCGGTACTGGGTGTTGTACAAGAATTTTGTGTTGCCAACCTTCGTCATGACTGACTGTAGAGCCTTTGGAGTTGTCGACGGGTCCTTCGCGAGGGTGCTTTGGATGTGCCGTGCGACCCACCGCGTTGAGCATACAGGGTTACCCCTGATGACTCTGGGGTCACATAACTGCCTTTCTATGAAGGAGGTCATGTTGAACGAATTGGACCGGTTGCTGTAGGCTGCACGCATGATCCACGGGCATTTCTTGTCAACAAACTGCTTGCGGCGCACCACGAAGCGCTTTTGGTCGCTTTTCAACCACCTCAGCAACATGCTGTTGTCCACCGCATACTCTTCCACAGCTTTGTATGCGGCCATGGTTTTGAAGGATGAGCTGCCGAGGAAATCAACTACAGCCTTCCGCTTCTTCCGGGCTGCAACGTGTGGGGTCAGCTTGGCGACGTTGGGGAAGGCAGCCTTCGCCTTGGCATTGGCTACCCTGCCATCATCATCGGACCCGGCGGGTAGGCCCTTGGTCGACTACACTCAACCGCCTACACGCAACATCCTCAGGGGAGCCACAACTTCACAACATGTAGCACCGTCGACTGCACTGCAAGGTGCATCATCGTCCTTGTGAGGAGACTGGGCCGTCAAGCAAGGCCCGTCCGTCACTTCGTCGTCGCTGTCGTCTGGTGGAAACCAGGATGAAGTGACAGCTCCACCGTGACACGCACCTGTGTGGTGCATGCTCCCCGCCATCGGGAGACAACGTGGGTACCTCGTGTAGAAAACATGGCTCTATATAGCTTAGATACCCCAATTCATCACCCTCGTACGTTGAAGAACACCCTTGTGAGGACTTTCGATATCATCGACGATGAGTTGCACCACAATGGGGAGAAATGCCAAAATCCCCCACGACGTGCAAGCCTAGGTTTGAAAAAAAAAACATTTTCAACCATACATACTACAGTAGCCCAAGGATGCACATGGTAGCCCTGCATGATGGGAGGTACATTTTGACTCGGGCAACCGGCAGACTGAGCAAAGAGACAGGCTGTCAAAATCAGATTACAATTCACACAAAGAAAGGGACGCATTCCAGGCAAAGCAATTTGCGACCCAATATACTTTGAGGAATCTACGATCAAATCAATTAGATGACGCAATGAGCCATATGGTGTGCAGCGCGTAGCTACTAGCTGATTCCTTGCAATATGATGTACCGTACCACCCTGAAAAAGGCATCGGAATGGTATCAAACCACGTGAGTTTCATTCCATATAACGCATACGTCGGCCCACGATGCACTACCAAGTCGTCTCATCACAGCTGTTAAAATCCATGTCAAATCTATTAAAAACATGAAGTGTATGTCAAGCGTGCCCATGACGGACACTAACCGAGGGCACAACTGTCATTTTGTTTTTAACTATGGGCACCGCTGTCATTTTGTTTCCGACTATGGACATCGCTGACACATCGGTTACGACTATGGACGTCGCCATCATTTCGTTTTCGACTATGGACACCGCTGATTTATCGAGTGCACAATGGGTACCTTACAATACTGTCCAATTTGTTTCCAAGTCATAAAACACGTTTGAGCCCGACTTCAGTGTATCACTACAAAACCTCCATGCACGTCTGCATAGAGCCAATGCCACTAGTTAAAGTGTTGGACATGGTGGACATAAAATTTTGCTACTGGATGTGGCAGGGTCAACCTTTTGGTTGTGTGGATATGTTGGCTATTTTGCCCAAAATAATTTCAAACCCAACCCCGAATTACATTTGGGGTTGAGGGTTTTCTTTTGGACGGTGTAGTAATATACCCATTGTTTCGGTCGATAGATTAGCGGTGTCCATAGTGGAAAACAAAAAGACTGCGGAGTCCAAAGTAAAAAACGGAAAGATGGTGTTGTTCATAGTTGCGAACGAAATAACAACGGTACCCATGTTTCTCATCGTGCGAGCGAAAATGGGGACGGCTGATATATATTTCATGTATATAACACATTTGACATGGATCTTGACTTTGAGCTTCACCGGTCATTGCCAGCTCGCAGGAGGAGTTTCGCGACAAAACCTCCCTGTGAGCTCACAATGACCCCGGAAAACCCCCCATTTAAACTAGGGGGTTTGTCGTCTGTTTGGGGGGGGGGGGTTGCAGGATGCAATGCACGCTGTGATAGATGAAAGGGGATCTACCGGGCCCAGCTACCGCAGGGCCCGGCAAGGGGATCTGCCGGGCCCCGCTACCGCAGGGCCCGGTTTGTAACATGCGGCGGACGCTATTATGAAAGAAAGGGGGTCTGCCGGGCCTCGCTACCGCGGGGCCCGGCAGGTACCCGGGCAAGTAAAAAAAGAAAATCCAAACCCCCCAGTTCAACTAAGGGGGTTGTCGGATATTGGGGGGAGGGTTTGCGACATGCAGTGCACGCTGTGATAAAAAAAAGGGGATCTGCCAGGCCCCGCTGCCGCGTGGCCCGGCAAGTATAAAAGAACCCAAACCCCTTGGTTCAAGTAGGGGGTTTGTCGGATTATGGGGGAGCATTTGCGAGATGCGGCGCACGTGAATGCACAACTTTTGGCGTTCGCACTTGCGAACTCCAAAACTCGCGAGAGGGTTGCTTCTGACATTGGCGAGGCTAGTGTCAGTATCGTCCACTTTGCCCTTGAAGTCGGCGAAGTCTGACTTTGAGGGTGTGGGTACAGCTGTCCTTTTTTCTCCGTTTTCACTCGCACACTGAAAATCATGGGCGCCATTATCATTTCATTTTTGACCGTGGACAGCCCCGTCTTTTCGTTTTCGACTTTGGACACCGCCGTCTTTCCGTTTTCAACTATGGAAACCGTTGATCTATCGAGCAAAACGATGGGCATCGGTGTATTTTTTGCGCAAGCATGTACTAGACCCCACTATCGGGGGCCCAACAGGTTCCTTCCCAACATATGGGTGTCTTGGACCCTCCATGCAAACCCTATGCAAACCCCTCCCTCGAACAATCACATACGTCTCAAAAGAGGGGTTTGTGATTGTTCGAGGAGCTTGATGATGTCAGCACTCCTACGCAGCATTTCATGCAACGACTGTTCACACATTTTTTTTGGATAGGTGGTTGCTTTCCTTTGATATGTGGATACATTAACTTCGAAGTTTAAAAATGCTGAATATGGCATTGTTGAAGAGTAGTTACTGGATGTAACAGATCTATTGAGAATTTTGTGGATGTATGGTCACACCCCCAATGTAGTGGGAGGGCTGGTTTGGCCCTCCCTCCTCCCTGAAGCGAGGGGTGGTTGCGCACCACCCCTCGCATCAGCGATGGCTGGCCGGCGGCCAGCACTTTGCTGGCCGCCTGCCAGCTTGCTGCCGGGCGGCTGGACGGCTGGCGGCCGGCCAATCGACGGGCCCGCCACCAGCCGGCCAGCCGCCAGCCGCCGATTGCGGCCTCAGCCCGATCGGCGGCTGAGGGGCCACGTGGGTCTCGAGGGCAAGGCCTCGTGGCCTCGTGTCTTCGCCCCCCCTCGCCCTCCTTGCAAGCGAGCAAGCGAGGATGAGGGATAGGGGGAGCGAGGTGAGAGCGAGGAACAAGGGATGTGCACGAGATAAATCGATGCGAAATTGCCGATCGTGCCTCGCACGCGACAATTTTCGCGCCGACGCGTAAAAAACGAAACTTGAGTTCGTTTAGGATGAATTATGCGTTTCGAAAAACAGAAACCTCTTGTGAATGCACGAGTTCGAGGTAAAAACCCTCGGTTTGGGTCCCAAAACCAGGGGTAAGGTTTAAAACAGAAATGGGCCACCGGAGACTCGAAATATTCGAGTCTCCCTGCTTTGGATCGTTGATGACGATTTCCCCTCATTCCTGCGAAGGGGGTAAGCCCCTGACGCGGACTGAGAATGCCATTCTGCGAACTTCGACGATGACTTTAGAGCAGGAGCTGGAGACCCGGCCCGTTACAGTAGTTCTGAGAGCCAGACGACCCCCGCAACTAAGGGTTCGACGAAAACGGCGGCTGCGCCATGTATAAAATGCAGTTGGCAGCTGCAAATAGTGGCAGAAATGCCAAAGGGGCATATGACATCCACACTTATCTGTTTCAAGCACCAAAAAGTACGTTTGAAAGCTCTTGAAGAGCTCTACTTCAACCTCCCAACTTCTTTGAGCTTCTTCTTCACCCCAAGGAACAAGGTGGATTTTTCTTGGACGGGGTGGGGAGTGACCACCCCCAAAACCACAAATATGCCTCCATTTCTAGGGTTCCCTCCCCCCTCCTTCGACAAAAAAATTTGTGACAGCATTCCTTCCCAAGGCCAGGGGCTCTCACGGCCTAAGATCACCCTAAAAATAGGGAGGACGACACCTTGAGGACTTTTGGTGGCTTCTGCAATGCCGCCGGTGTAAGGAGGACGTCGCCAAGGGTGCAAGACGTGCGAAGAAGACTCAAAAGGAGGCCAAGGAAAACAAGAAGACTAGAGGAAGACAAAGCAGTTAGAAGAGGGAGTTAAAGAGTGGCTAGGGATTGTAATTCCGTTTTATTCTTCGTCCTACCTTTGTGAGCAGTACTCACACTTTTCATTCCCTTGTATTGTAACTTTCTGTTTTCCTAGATTCTACCAAGTGCTGTGAGTCACGGCTTAGGAAGACTAGCTTTCAAAATCCATGCCCTTGTGCCGACGTGGCGGCCTAGGAAAACAGAATTTGAATTTAAGATTGCCTCACCGATCGTGAGAGCAAGGAGTTTGTGGGAGGCGATCCCTCCTCAAAGTTGTGGGGTGATCCCCACAACGAATTTCATGTGCTAGTTGCACGGACGGCTAGATGGCAAGTGCCGGACCGTCAAAGACCAACAAGGGCAAGGTGGTGATGGCCTCACCACACGTCCTCGGCGGACTCCAAGTCTTGGGAGCCGCCGTCGCGAGTACGGTTGCCAAATCAAAGACAACAGTACCGCCGAAGGTGACCGACGCCAACCTTGACGACATCGAGAAGCATGCGGAGGCTGCAAAAGTGCTCGACCAGAACGTCGACGTGCACGTGGGCAACCCCAACGGGACGGACGACGCGATGGAGGAGGATCTCCTGGAGGAGGACCCCGACAAAGAGCACGACGCCAAAGATGGCGAAGGCGATGAAGATCGCGACCATCGCTATCGTCGTGCAACAAACTCGAGCCGATTGCTCGAGAAGGGCAAAGTGCTCGCTGCATCGCCTACAGCTGCCGACGGCAGCGAGAATGCCAGGAGTAGCAAGGGTGCCAAAAGCAGCCACGCGGGAAGTTCTTGTGGGAATGAGCCAGACGACTTCGTCGCGAAGGCAATTCGCGATGATCGTCGCAGGCCGACTCAAGATTACCACCGACGGTGGAGGTACGGCACCACTCAGAGGAGTAGAGGTGGACCCCCCTTCCTATGATGTGGCCGCGATGGGGTAGGGCAGTGCCCACTTGAGCATCGGCGCCGACGACAATCTCCTCCGAAAGGTGGGGCTCCTTGGAGGCGTGTACACAAACCGTACCCTCCTATAGTGGGTAAAGGTGCACGGACTCCGCGAGGCCCTGGAGGCTATCGCTGATGCTCTGACAACATTAGAGCTTAAGTTTGTATTTTCCAACTTGTTGGCGCACGTCGGGCAGAGCATCACGGACCTTGACCGTGATCGCCAGCTGCAGCGCCTGGCTGCCCATGAGGCAAGCTGTCGATGCAACAACCTGGACAAGGCATTGCAAAGCGTGACGTAGGTGCGGACGCAGCAGCAAGCGTAACACGCCGCAGATGTAGAAACCACTACCGGTGGCAACGACAACTTACCTACCTCGACGACTTCGGGGCCGGTCATGAACATGTCCTTCCTCCACTGTGTGGAGATCTTTCAGAAGGGCATGAAGCTGACCGACTGGTTGAACCGCATGGAGCACGTCTTATGCGTCAACAAGGCGCTACTCAGTCAGTGGGGCAACGTTGCTACGACTCGGCTTGAAGACAAGATCTTCAAGTACGTAGTCAAGGAGTGGAGTGCGCATAGGCCTCACCTCGAGTGGTAGCCCATGTCGTGGGAAGCCTTATGCGCAATCATGCGTAAGAAGTGTACGCAGCGTCAGGAGGCGCAGCGCGCCTTCCAAAAGATCAAGGACTTCAGGCAGCTGGGTAAATTGCTTGAGCGAAATTACCGCGCTCGTGGAGGAAGCCGAAAGCTTCACCGAGAGCGACGGTACCTAGACCTTCAAGTACCCAGAATGCTTGCTGTTGAATGACTTACGGAATGGTCTTGCCAGCAAGAAGCTGAAAGAAAAGACCACCACGACTGCAACGAGCCAAGCTTGGACAAGCTGGAGGGCATTGCGAGACTATATGAGCGAAGTGTATGAGGCGAATCCGAAACACTACTCAGATGCACGGCCGAACGTGCGTGCACAACAAGGCCGCAATGCACACATGGATGCTGTAGGGGCTGGAGGGACAGCCGGGGAGCGGGGCGGGGTCAAGGACAAGCAGCCGGCAAACCCCTCAGCCAAGAAGACAGGTGGAAACAAGCCCTCTAACCAGAAGCGTGGCCGCGACGAGCTGGAGGTGGTACGCAAGCGTCATAACACGGCCTTCCGCGAGGGACTCTACCACAACTGCATTCAGCCGAGACACTTCAGGGCTCAGTACCCTGAGGTTGCTGGTGGTGGACAAGAGGTCGCGGCGTTAGCCGCACCTGCAGCACCTCGTGGGGAGGCTGTAGTAGGAGGCTGCGGACAAGGCCGTGGACAGGGTCGCGGTCGCGGCAATGGGCCCGACCGTGGTAACGGACAAGGCCGTGGGACGGGTTTCCCCAACCCCTGAGTGACGTTGGTGGGGACCACTAAGGGGTGAAACTAGATCACGAATGTGGGTCCATGTTTTCAGAGAAGAATTGCTAAACAGTTTGATTTTTTACGAGTTCAATTTTCTCTAATATTTCCTCCCCTCTCATTGAACCTCATTTTGCACTTGCTGATCGGCATTGCCCACTAAATCTTGCATCACCAGACAAGTTGCATGACCGAACCTGCTTAGTGGTGGTGACACCGGCCGCTCTGCAAGAATTGTGTAACACAGTGATTGAAGCAAACACCCTCAAAACGATGAGTTCAATCACGTTTGCGATACCTTCAGTCGATGATTTCGACCTAGTGAAGTTTAAGGACTGGAAGGTGCTAGCCGAATTCACATGTTCCCACAAGATGTGCACCAGAGTAGGTGAATCATGGGAACTGCAGCGTCCACCATCTAGATTCCGTGTTTATCACAAACTCGGCTTGTCATCGACGAGCCTGTTCACTCGGAAGAGTGGAGGCAACATGACGATGCAGTTCAAAGGACACCTAGTTGGTGCTCCCGTGAATGTACTTGTTGAAACTAGAGGAGATGACTCTTTGTTAGTCTTGGCTTTAGTGGACAGGTCGACCTGAAGTACGAGCCATCGAATGGCGCAGTTGTCGTCGGTGACAACCGTACGGTATCCGTGATCGGTACTTGTGAAACGATAACTTGAATTCACGAGTACCCACATAGTGTCACGTAGGATATACTCAACCTTCTTGACTCGTTTGACATGGTGCTAAGGGATCCCTGGCTCCGTGAAAACAAGGCTATAATGTGCTTTGAATCAAGCGTTTGATCCTACAAAAAGGACAGCATCACTTTACGTTGATTCCGAGTACGGAATAATCGCCGACCCGACTGAAAGTCCATGCGAGCTTGTCTGCGATGCAGGTCAAGAGACGTATTCGAAAAGGTTGTCTTTACTTCTTGGCTCAGCTGCAGAAAGTGGAGGACGACATGAAGGAAGACACGCCACAAGAGATCAAATCCCTATTGGCGGAGTTCTTGGATGTATTCCAAGACCCACCGAGTGGGCTTCCACCAGAAAGACACACGGGCCACATGATTCCGCTGCAACCGGAGGCGACCCCTTCGTTCAAACCCATGTATCGCCTTAGTCTAACAGAAAGGCGAAAGGCTGAATGCCAAATCAAAGAGTACCTTGGAAAAGGATGGATCGAGCCAGGTAGCTTGCGGTACGGTGCGCCGATCCTTTTTGTAAAAAAAGGACGGTGGTCTATGCATGTGCGTGGATTACTGGGCGTTGAACAAGCTGATGGTGAAAAATCTATTCCCTTTATCGTGGATTGAGGACCATTTTGACTAACTCCAAGGGATAAAAGTTTTTTCGTCCTTGGATTTGTCTCAAGGGTACCATCTAATCCGCATCACGGAAGATGATGTGTCCAAAACCGCATTTCGAGCGCACATGGGACACTATCAGTTTTGAGTGTTATGCTTCGGGCTTACAAATGTCCCGGCAACCTTCCAAGGAGAAATGAATCAAATGTTTGCCAAGCAACTCGGTCAGTTTGTCTTGGTTTACCTGGACGCAATCCTGGTTTTCTCCAAATCAATGGAGGAGCACATAGAACATCTGCGTGAAGTCCTCACAATCTTTCGGGAAAAGAAGTTCTATGCAAAAGTGAGCAAGTGCAAGTTTGCACAAGATGAGCTCAAATATCTTGGAAACATCGTCGGCAAGGACGACATCCGTGTCGATCCACGAAAGGTCCAAGCTGTTGTAGACTCGCCACGCCCGGAAAATATTCGGCAGATTCGGTCTTTTCTCGGCCTTGCAAACTACTTTCGACGGTTTATGCAAGGGTATTCGATCCTGGTAGCACTGTTATAAAGGCTCACGCGAAAAGACGTGCACTGGGGATGGACATCAGATTGTGAGAACGCTTTTCTTTAAGTCAAAGATCTCCTATCCACAGCGCCCGTCCTAGCTTTTTCGGATCCATCACAGCCGTGGGAGGTTCGATGTGATGCGTTGGTAGTAGGACTCGGAGCCGTCCTCATGCAGAACGGTCACCCACTCGTGTATGGGAGCCGAAAGCTCATCCCCGCAAAAACATGGTACATGACTGGGGATAAAGAGCTCCTTGTAATAGTACACGCTTTTAAGATGTGGCGTTGCTACCTCGAGGGTGCTGAAGGGGATGTTACGGTTGTGATCGATCATAACCCATTGGTGTTTTTCCAAACACAACCGAACCTGTCAAGACGGCATGCGCGTTGGAGCGAATACCTGAGTCGATTGTCATTCACATGGGAACATCGGTCAGGAGGCATCAATGTGGCCGATCTATCAAGCCGATAGCCTATGGACATTAAAGCAACCACCGAGGTTGGTGGGTGTTTTATTGCCATTACAACAGCAACAGTACAAACATTAGGTCCCCCTGAATCTCTACGGAAACCACCACGAGAGATTATCCATTAGAACGGTTTTGTAAACAGGATCTGGATGGGATACTGTGTGGATTCTTGGTTTTAAGACTCTCAAAATTTGGACAAGTACGAATTGGTGGAGGCCGCAGGAATATTTTTGCACGGAGAACAAGCTGTTGTGCCAAACTCGGGAGACCTTCGAGCAAACGTTATCTCCCAGTTTCAAGACCCGCCGATCGCAAGTCATGTGGGACCTCGAAAGACCGGACATGCACTCTCGGACCACTATTGGTGGCCAGGATGGAGTGTCGATGTCCATAAGTATTGCATGACATGCGACTCATGCCTTCAGAATAAGGCTAGAAACAAGAAGCCTGCTGGACTCCTCTAATAGCTTCCCATTCCTGGGAATCCATGGGAGTGCGTCGGCATGGACTTCATTAGTGGTCTTCTGGACACGCCTGTGGCCACGATGGAATACTAGTGGCTGTGGATCGTTTGACGAAGATGACACACTTCATTCCTACAATCCTTGACGTGAACGTAGATGAGACAACTCGTCTCTTCTTTGAGGTTGTCGTAAAGTACCAAGGCTTGCCGTTTCGCGTTATCTCCGATCGAGGTAAGAAACGTGCTAGTAAGTTCTGGCAAAAGATGCACGAGTAGTTCGGCAGCGAGTCGTAGATGTCGACAGCGTTTCACCCTCAAACTGACGGACAAACATAGCGAATGAACTGCACTTTGGAACAAATGCTCCACATGTTCGTGGACCTTGCCATGAAGGACTGGGACGAATTCATAGCACCGGCAGAGTTTGCGGTGAATAACTCGGTGAACGAGTCTACATGGTTCACACCGTTTGTGTTTAACAGTGGTCAGCATCTACTGGTGCCCTCTTCATTAGTGAAGAGTGGGAGTACAGGAGGACAGGTTCCTTCTGCTCAGGCCTTTGCCAAGTGCATTCACTCCTTGTTACAGGAGGCAAAGCGTTACCTTCAAGCTGCTCGACAACGACAGAAGGCATATGCCGACAAAAGTCGCTGTGAGGTCTCGTTTGACATCGGTGACAAAGTGTTGTTTAGCACTAAGGATCTTCGCCTGAAGTCGCCACGGGCGCAAAAACTTCTACCGAAATGGATTGGGTCGTTTCCCATCGTTGCATGCATCGGGCTAGTGGCATACCGATTGCAGCTTCCGTCGAGCATTGAAGATACATGACGTGTTTCATGTAAGCCTGTTGGCTCCATACACGACAGCAGAATCCTTTCAGCCACCACCGGTAGTCCCTGCTGCCAATGGCCAATCCGATGTTCTTCGCCTACTCTAGCACCGAGAGCGTACTCTCCGGTCGCGGGTTGTTATGGAATACCTTGTTCATTGGGTCGGGTGTGGACCTGAACATAACTCATGGGAGCCCGAATCTCGGTTGCCCACAGGCGTGGTCGACGAGTATTGGAGCGAGCTGGCAGCTCACACGGATCGACGCGTGTCAAGGGGCACCACCTAAACGCGAAAAAAGTGAACAGCATTCCCGCAGGGCGGCATTCATGGTCTGCAAGGATAGGAGGTTGGGGACGTCTAACATGGTTGTCGCGCGAACGCTCTAGCCTAAATGGGGGAGGCCGCTAGCCGTGCTGACCGACAAGCTGTAGCTTAGGTCCAAGTGCCATGCATGTGTTCATGTTTAGCTGGTGATTGAAATTATTCAATTTTCTTTCACAATGTTGATGACTCATTGACTGACAATCCTGCTTGTTCATGAACCGGGACGGTTCATAATAAGTGGGGAGGAATGTAACGGGAGGGCCGGTCCGGCCCTCCCTTCTCGCTGAAGCGAGGGGTGGTTGTGCACCACCCCTCGCGTCAGCGAGGGTTGGCCGGCGGCTAGCACTTCGCTAGCCGCCGGCCAGCTCGCTGCCGGCCGGCTGGACAGCCGGCAGCCGGCCAAGCGACCGGCCGGCCACCAGCCAGCCAGCCGCCGATCGCGGCCTTGGCCCGATGGGCGGCTGAGGGGCCACGAGGGCCTCGAGGGCGAGGCCTCGTGGCCTCGTGCCCTCGCCCCCCCTCGCCCTCCTTGCAAGCGAGCAAGCGAAGACGAGGGATAGGGGGGAGCGAGGTGAGAGCAAGGAACGAGGGGTGCGCACGAGAGAAGTCGGCGCGAAATCGCCGATCGTGCCTTGCACGCGACGATTTCGTGTCAACGTGTCAAAAACGAAACTCGAGTTCGTTTAGGATGAATTATGCGTTTCAAAAAACGGAAAACTCGTGCGAATGCATGAGTTTGAGGTAAAAACCCCCGGTTTGGGTCCGAAAACCAGGGGTAAGGTTAAAAACGGAAAATGGGCCTCCGGAGACTCAAAATATTCGAGTCTGCATACTCTGGATCGTCGATGACGATTGCCCTTCAGTCTTGCAAAGGGGGTAAACCCCTGACGCGGATTGAGAACGCCATTCTACGAACTCCGACAACGACTTCAGAGCAGGAGCTGGAGACTCGGCCTGTTACACCCAAACTAGAAATGCATGCTGAGTAGAGCGGTGGAATGGGACTCATATGTGAGGGGGGATTTGGCTTTAAGCGTAACGTGAGATAATGTGAACTATGGGAGAGGATGCAGGAATGGGAGAGGCTTGTGCGGAATGGGTAGACTAATGTCTTTGGGCTGGGCAGAATCCAGAGCTTGAGCAAAGAAAGAGTAGGAAGTGGCATCACATGATCAATGACTGGTGATATCTTTTGAAGAGAGGTTTAAAGGCAAAAGTGTTTCTTCAGGGGGTGGTGGCAAGAAGAGAGGGAGGCCGAGGGTGAGGTGGAGGGGGAGGGGAATGAGGGGTGGGGAGAGGGAGGGGGAGGGGGAAAGGTGATAGGGAAGGGAATGGGTTTGTGGATGGGGAGGGCAAAAGGGAAGGGGAGGGGGAGGGGGAGGGGAAGTGGAAGGTGTTGTGATGTTGTCAGTCATACACAGTTGTATAGTTGGTTGTGACCACTCGGCCGTATCCATGCTCGTGCAGATCCTTGTGGCGGACCCAGCTGGAGACAGAGTTCCCTGAGGTGATGTTCCACCCGCTGGAGGCAGCCTGGCAGCCTACCCAGTGTACCAGAGGGCTCCCACAGCCCACGGACTACGTTTGGAGGTCTTCAGGATTTTCTCGGTGGACAGCCCTGCCAGGCTGATTTACATGTTTGTTTTCTTACACTCTCCGGCTGTTCCCGGACGTAGGCGTGTGACCAGTCGTTGTGTCTGTCTTTTCGTCGTGCATCTGTAGGATCAGACGACACTCCGTTTGGACGCTTGTGCGCAGAATTATGGCCAAAACAGTGGTTTTGGGCCGGTTCAGGTTTGACAGGCACCGCCGTGTGCGCCACCCGCCGTGAGCCACGGCGACTATTTATGCTGTGGACCTGTCATTTGTTATCTCTCTGTGCATTTACTTCAGTTGAAGCTTGAGATACAAGTGCACGTGTCTCTCCCTACCCTTGCTGTCCCTTGCATGACCTGTGTGTCAACCAGCCAGACCTGTGCTGTCAGGCTAGCAAGCAGAAAGGCTAGGAAGCTTCCTGGAATCTTCTCATGGTATCAGAGCAGGCGAGCCAGTGCTCGTCGTGCTGCGTAGCAGAGACGCAGCAGCTGCAGCAGCAGTGAACAGCAGCAGTGGCAGCAGCCCACAACAGCAGCAGCAGGTCCTGGTTGGACCCATCACCACCCTGAGTCGCNGCGCTATGGCTCGTTGGAAAGCTTAGATCTCAAGCTTTCCATCGCGCCCTTCCTCGCCTCATTTGGAGCTCTGTAGCCTCCAGCATTCACCGTTCCGCATCACTGATTTGAATTTTTTCATTTTTCGGCCTGAACACAAAATCAGGTCGTTTTGGCCTTTTTCCCCACTTTTTGAAGACGAAAATTTCACCATTGTCTTCAGCATCCTCAGACGCCTCTGTGGTCCAAATTTCCCTTCATTTGGACAACCTTCAATTTTTAGTGGTGAAAATTTAAATTTTTAAATTTTCAGCACTTCGCCGATTTTTTGGTCAGAAGGTCGACTTATGCCACCGTCCTAAATCAGCGAGAAACGCTGACGGTTCTGCGTTCGGACGACTTTCGCACCGCCTCAGCATGGAGCCGAGCAGCTCCAAGGGCAAGGAGCTGGAGGACACCGTCACGAGCGGGGACCGCAGCCCACGCTCAAAGGCGATTGACTTCCTGCTGGTGGAGCAGTCGTCACTCCGCCAGCGCCAGGATGAGCAGTCAGCTA